>JAHLJT010003656.1:68529694-68604515 GCA_031308135.1 Acheta domesticus | reverse complement strand
AAAATAGAAAGTAAAAGTTGACGGGAAATTCCAGAATGTTGAAAGACAAAATGTCCGATAATTCCAGAATTTTTAGAGGAAAATTGACCGAAAATTCCAAAACTTTACAAGAAAAACTGAAGGAAAATTCTAGAATTTTAAAAGAGGAATTGACAGAAAATTCGAATTTTGAAAGAAAAGTAGTTAGAAAACCTGGAACAAAAGATAAACCAGAATAATCAATTGGTTCGAGAAGAAATTGAGATAATTTTGAAGATCGAAGAAAAAATTAGAGGAGAGAATTCTGAAGAATGAAGAAAAAATGGAGGAGAGAATTCTGAAGAACGAAAAATGGAGGTCATTTTGAAAGACGAAGAAAAATAGAGGAGAAGATTTCAAAGAACGAAGAAACATTTCTAAACCTTTTAGAAGAGAAGCTCCAGGTTTATAATCTCCCAACAGAAAAATCAAAACTAAACGCCGTACAGGAACCAGTGGGAATGGCACGAGTGCCCGCCATACGGAAACCACTGGGAAAGGTACGAGTGAAACCACCTACTTTTGATGGCACTTCCTCATGGCCAAATTATTTAAAACAGTTCGAGGCTGCTGCGACGGCGCGACGGCAAATGGCTGGTTCGCGACCGATTGTGCTACAGCCCTGATTGTGGCTTTGCGTGGCAACGCCGTTGACATCCTGGAGACAATAGCGACCGAAGAACAGGCGAACTTCGAGCAAATTGTCCAGAGACTCGAAACACTTTACGGGCAAGCCCACCTAGAAATCGCATATTTCTCCCAGCTAAGGAATCGTGTGCAGAAGCCTGGAGAGAGTCTTGAACTGGAAGTTGATATTTCTCGTTTCGTGCGCCTTTCGAGCCCTGATACAAATACTATAGAGATAATACAGGACAGTTCCCCGTTCTTCCTCGCAACCGATGGAAACAAGTTCTCACTAGCGATCCTAGTGCCAGAACCTGGTAATGTAGCGCCAAATAGAAATGTCAATGTGATTCTTACGGAGGAAACAAATATTTTTAAATCTACCTAACGAAATAAGACTTATTTTTACCTTCTCTCGCTGTGATTTAATTATATTGAAGGGCTCAAATTACAGAAAATTATAATGTACAATGTGTTATAATGGACATGAGAACATTGAACATTTAATGAACATATAATGAACATTATTTTCACGAATAAAGTTGTTACAAATGCAAGATATTTCTTGCCATAACACTTCCACTGATACATTTGACCTTTTTGCCCCTTACTTCCTTTAAAAAGCACTGTATCAATACATTTATACCTCTGCTTTCATACAGATTATTACACCCCTTACATAAAATATTCTGCAAGTGAATATTAATGACTTGCCTTAATTGTTTTTTTTACGTCAAGTTTACTTTGACGGAAATAATGTGTGTAATAAAAAGTGTTATAACTCAAAAACACTCACTTTCCATAAGAATATTTATTTACAAAAATCTGGGCCAACTCGGCCGCTATGTACAGTTACTACAAAACTTCATATACAAAAAACAATCTGCCATCTGGCTGAAACCACGCCGAGCGCTCTACTGCCGGTGATCCTCCGCCGGCGTCCTTTTATTTGGGCCAGCTCCCGCGCAAGGCTTCCCGCGGCTTCCCCTGATTGGCCGGTTCACCAGTGCGCGGAGCCCAGGTAACAGGCGTGGCTGGTTTCTGAGCACACCCTTGGCGCGCTTGACGAAGCTCAGCGCGCCTGATGCCGACGCTCTGTGCTGCGCGCTGCCGGAGGCGGGAACATGCTGCCGGCGCTCTTTGCCGCGCAGTTAGCGCGGCAACTTTGAACTGCCGTCCGCATACTACACCCTCCCCACCGAAGTTGTGATGTAGGGGGTGAAACGACGCAGTCGGTTGCTCCTCCGCAATGCCGGCCGCTGCTGCGACTGTAGAGATGGCTCCTCGATGGTTGCGCCGGAATCCAGTGTGGGCCGCTCCTCCTGCTGGCTTGAAAAGGGAAAACGCATTACACTTTCTGTTGCCCTGCTCTGCGCTGGCCCCCCCGCCTGTTGCTTATCTACTACAGAATCGTAGTACCGTCTCCTAATCTGTGATTGATGCCGAGAGATTGCTCTATCTTCTGTCCTGAGGACGTAAACTCTGCCTCCTCTTACTGCAGTTACTATTGCTGGTTGCCACTTACAATTACTTCCGTACACTCTTACCAGTACCTTATCTCCTCTCTTGAATTTAGCGCCTTTGGTTGACACTGGCACTTCTTCCGGGAATAACAAGGACAATAAGGTACGGGGCTGCCGACCATGCAATACTTGAGCGGGGCTTCTACCTGACATATTTGGTAACGTCCTATAGGTGGTCAACATGCTAAGTAACGCCTGCTCTACTGATGCACCCGCTCTAGTTGCTTTAAGCATGGCTGACTTGAACGTCTGCACTAATCTTTCCACCTCTCCATTTGACTGAGGATGGAACGGTGGAGCCAAAATGTGCTGTATCCCGCTACTTTTACAAAATTTTTGAAATTCCGCTGATATGAACTGCGGGCCGTTATCGGAGATCAATACTCGTGGGAGGCCTTCTGTTACGAAAACTTTCTTCAAAGCATCAATTGTATGTGGTGCAGTTGTGTGTTGCATGCGCATCACGTACGGATAATTTGACAATGCGTCCACTACTAACAACCACATATGCCCTAAGAAAGGACCCGCAAAATCTACATGTATGCGGTCCCACGGCTCGCAGGGTTGGGGCCATGAGCTTAAATCCGCTCTCGGCGCTGCCTGACTAGTTTGGCATGCTTCGCAATGCTTGCTCATCTCCTCTATATCTTTGGTTATTCCTGGCCAATAACAATAACGGCGGGCTGCTTGCTTTGTTCTGGCTATACCCCAATGACCCTCATGTAAAAGGCGTAATACCTTTGGTCGCAACTTATGCGGAATCACTACCCTAACTCCTTCATCGCTAGCCAGTAATAATACGCCGCCCTTAACCGACAGCCTGTGTTGGAGCTTATACCATTCCGTCAGCGCCCTGGTTCGCCTATGCGCGCTGGACCAACCAGTTTGTACGTGGTACAGCACTTGCCTGAGCTGCGGATCCTTCTTTGTTTCCTTTGCCACTTGATATGACGAGACTGGAAAACCTGATACTGCCTCCTCTTCGGCTTGGTCCAGCTGGAGACAGGCGATGTCCTCAGAGTCAAAAGTTGCATCCGGCCCTTGCGGAAGACGGGATAGTGCATCTGCGTTAGCATGCTGATATGTAGATCTGTAAAGTATCCTGTAACTATAATCAGACAGGAAAAGCGCCCACCTTTGCATCTTACGCGCCGTATTATCTGGGATACGCTTGTGTGGCGAGAACAAAGACACCAACGGCTTATGATCAGTAATGATTATGAACTTTGACCCATACAAGTATTCATTGAATTTTCTCACGCCGTATACAATTGCTAAAGCTTCTTTTTCTATCTGAGAGTAATTCTTCTGGTGAACATTCAACGTTTTTGACACACAAGCAATTGGCCGCTCAACACCCTTAGCATCCTTCTGCGAAAGGACTGCCCCAATACCATATTCTGATGCATCTACAGCTAGTATAGTCGTTCTATCTGGCAAAAATGTTCCAATTTAACTGCCTGCATTAAATTCTCTTTCAACCTCCGAAATGCCTTGTCACAATCTGCCGACCAATGCCATTTTACGCCTTTCTTACGCAACGCGTTGAGGGGTGCTGCTATTTCCGCCATGTTCTTGATAAATTTGCCATAGTAATTAATCTTCCCCAGAAATGACTGTAGCTGCTGCAAATTAACGGGAACCGGAAGCTGCTGAATCGCCGTTGAGTTTTCTCCGGTTGGCCTGATCCCCGAGCTATCCAACACGTGACCTAGATAAGTAATCTGTTCTTTAAAAAAATCACACTTATCCAAGTTAACCCTTAGGCCCCATCATTTAAAGTCTTTAATAAGAGATTCAAGTTTTGTAGATGTTCCTCCTCCGACTCGCCCGTTACCACTATATCATCTAGGTAGTTGGCGCTGCCCTTCACCTGGGCTGTCAGCGTATGCAGGCAGCGCTGGAAAATAGCCGCAGCTGAAGCGACCCCGAAAGGCAACCGGTTGTATCGGTAAAGCCCGAACGGTGTGTTAATTACCAATAAGTTCGCAGACTCTTCATCTAACGGGATCTGCAGATACGCGTCCCGTAAATCTATTTTTGAAAATCTCTGCCCGCCCGCTAGCTTCTGAAAAAGCTCTTCTGCTCTGGGGATGGGGAACTGCTCTACCATGAGTTGCGCATTAACGGTGCTCTTGAAATCTCCGCACATTCTAATTTTACCGTCTTTCTTTTTTACTATGACTACTGGAGTTGCCCATGCACTAGTACTGACGGGGGTCAAGACGTCCAAATCTACTAACCTGTCGATTTCCTTTTTTACTTTATCTTTCACTGCCAGGGGAACAGGTCGTGCTTTAAAAAATTTAGGGGTGGCATCTTTCTTCAACTGCAAATGCGCCTCAAAAAATTTGCATTTTCCCAACTGCTCCGAAAAAACTTCTGAATTCAAGTCTATCACATTCTTTACCTCCTTTGGCAGGGCGCTAGTCTGAATGACAAACGCGTCCTGAACCGTAAATCCAAAAATTGTGAAAACATCCATTCCTAGAATGTTAACCGCATCACGACTGTCCACAACCACCAGTGTTACTTGTCTTTCCATCGCTTTGTATTTCGCTAGCAGGCTTATCTTACCTTTCGTCTTGATCCTCTGTCTAGCATATCCATAAAAAACTGTGTTCAGCGAGGCGCAAGGCGGAGAACCCAGCTGCTCATAAGTAGTCATGCTTATTAGAGTTGCTGCTGCACCTGTATCCACCTGGAATAATACAGATTTACCACCTATTTCCAAGTTTACAAACAATTTACTTTTGTCATCACACTGCATAACTGAATAAATACAATCACCATCCCCTTCATCGATGCCTCTTTCTTGCCGCTGGCTTTCGGCATAACCACTGCTGCGTCCTTCTCTGACGTGCCCGCTCACCTCATCGATGTCCATTTCTTGTCTGTTTTCAGCAGAACCACTGTTGCACACTTCTCTAATATGCCCTTTCTTACCGCACTTGTAGCACTCCGCTCTGAGGAATCTGCAAACCTTCCTGTCGTGACTAATAAAACACTGTCTACAAGACTTCAATAGCTTGCCTCTGCTGGTGGAAGGACTTTTCTTCTCCTGCTGCTTCCTGCTTCGTGGCTTGGCTACCCAATTTTCCTCCTGTACACTCATTTCCTCTACATCTCTTGCTGCTCTATCGCCTAACGTCATCTGATGCGCCGTATGCTTCGTTACCTCATACGATGTTGCTAATTTTAAGGCGTCTTCCAAAGACGGGTTGTTTTGTTGCAATAATGCCCACCGAACTTCTTTTTCCGGCGTATGCATTACCAACATGTCCCGTATCAATGACTCCGCATACGATTTCTCTGTGTTGCATTCAAACGCACAACGCTTCGCCAAACCCTTCAACTCCGTCGCCCAATCGGCATGCGTTTGGCCTGGCTTCATTCTGGATGAATAAAACTTGTAGCGTGCCGCCACTAAATGCGTCTCCCTCGAAAAATGAGCTAGCAGCCGCTGTTTAAGTATATCGTATGACACCTGCGAAATCTCTTCTTCCTTGCTTAACTTACGTAACAACCTATTTAACGGTGCGCCGATTGTGGCCAGAAAAAATGCTCTTTTACGAGATTCCTCTTTAATATCATAGCATAACAAATGTTGCTCCAATCTGGCCACATATTCTTCGCAGGTTTCCTCTGCTGCATTGTAAGTTGCGAACGGCGGGGCTGGGCTGCTCGGTCGTGACGAAATTGCCGCTTGCTGCAATGTCTGCACCATCATCGCCATCTGCTGCTGCTGTTGCTGCTGTAGACACGCCATCAGTTGTGAAAATTGTTCCGCGTTCATTTTCCTTTTTACTCGTCGCCACTGTTATAACTCAAAAACACTCACTTTCCATAAGAATATTTATTTACAAAAATCTGGGCCAACTCGGCCGCTATGTACAGTTACTACAAAACTTCATATACAAAAAACAATCTGCCATCTGGCTGAAACCACGCCGAGCGCTCTACTGCCGGTGATCCTCCGCCGGCGTCCTTTTATTTGGGCCAGCTCCCGCGCAAGGCTTCCCGCGGCTTCCCCTGATTGGCCGGTTCACCAGTGCGCGGAGCCCAGGTAACAGGCGTGGCTGGTTTCTGAGCACACCCTTGGCGCGCTTGACGAAGCTCAGCGCGCCTGATGCCGACGCTCTGTGCTGCGCGCTGCCGGAGGCGGGAACATGCTGCCGGCGCTCTTTGCCGCGCAGTTAGCGCGGCAACTTTGAACTGCCGTCCGCATACTACAAAAAGTGTTAATTGAAAACATATTCAGTCTTAGAAAACTAATAGCGAATTCATTTGGGCAGAAAAGCGTGGCATTCACATACTGTTTAATCAGAATATGCGAGTTTCTTAATTTATACTTTTCATCCAAATTCTGTTAAGCATTTGTACAACCATCTTACGGCACGGTACTACACAACCAGCCACTTACATAGGACTCAGCATTTTTCTGTACTAAACTTGTAGGAATATGTTCAGTGTTATTCATTTCTGCAATGTTCGTTACACATGATTCAATTGGGAATGGCAATGTGCAAGTTGTCTCCGAATTAAGTTATGTTATAGTTTTTAATGCATTTTATTACAAAGAGAAGTCAAATTGTATTAAACTAGCTTCATTCATGTTCAAGATTCTTTAAATTTTTACCTGGTTTTATCACGAGGAAATGTGAAGAACGAACGCGAGTTCTGCTGTATTTTATAATAAAGTCAAAAACTACAGAATTTTTCCTGCCATACGTAAAATGATGTAAAGAATAGTGTTGTAAAACATGTTTTCCAGAAATCGACCAGAAAATCAATAAAATGAAAAGAAATCAAGCAGACAACAAACACCAACAGAGCACTGAGCTTAGGGTGTACCAGGTTCTGACACCAGATGGAGCGTGCTTCAGTTTTTCTCGATATGTCGCGAAGTGTCCTGTATTGTCTTTATAGTATTTGCCTGATGCCCCAGAAGGTTGTCTGCAATGCTTATCCGTCCCATTGGAGCACTTCATGATGCAGAAACTCAACCTGCATTAAGGCTGGCAAGACCAAAGACCTTAGCTGACGTATTGAGTCATGCACTAGACTTCGAGGCCGCGATAAGAGCGTCGAAAGGTCACGGACGAGTGCGAGCATTGCAGCCCGATGCAGATACATGTAACGAGAAGAATTTTGAAGCAGGAGCGGTTGTTAGACGCACGTTCTTCTAGTGGCAAAAGGCGGAGACCTCGGTGTTAGAATTGCGGGGAAATAGGTCACGTCAAAAGCCGATGCGATAAACCTCTGAAGCAACAAGGAGAGCAGCAGTCTGGTCTATAAACGCAGCAGCCAGCCGAGAAACTAAAACAGGTTGATGGAAAGGGGCACCTATCGACCTGTGAAATAAGAGCTCCACCTTACGAATTACACGTCGCGTTCATTCGACACCGTTCTGACAGCGTTTACATAGATGCATTCGTAAATGGAAGTCCATGCGTTTTATTTTTGGACATTGGTGCTGCAAAAACCATTATCAGCAGCGATTTTGCCAAGTCATCTCGTCATCTTATGCCATCCAAATGGAAACTCCGAACAGCCAATGGGGACTCGGCAACTGTAGTTGGAGAGATGGATGCCCTCCTTACCATTGGAACTGCTGATTTAAAGCATCGTCTACTTGTCGCTGACCAAGGAAAAGAAGGAGCAATATTAGGAATGGATATATTAAAGATATATGGGTGTCAGTTCAATTTACATCTTGGCGTACTGACACTCAACGAAGTGGAGGTGGTTCTGCATTCCCGTAACAACATTGCCATGAATGTGATTGCGGCTAACGACGTGGTCTTGACAGAGCGTAGTGAGATGGTTATAGAAGCGAGACCTGAGAGCCTGCGAACCACCGACTTGCCAGCTGGAGAGATTGCTATCCTGGAATCCAGAAGTCACGACGAAGACATTGGCGGAGGAAATTTAGTAGTCAAAGAACTGGTTAGAGTGAATAGAACAGTACCTGTGAGAATAATGAACATTAACCATTATCCTGTTAAGTTACGAAAAGGAACAGTAATTTGCTATTGTTCTACACTGTCCTCGGTTTTTCAACCAACTATGTCGAACCACCACCTAAAGGAATTCCCGAACGAGTAAAGAATCTGATTACAGAGGCCTGTAAAGTCTTATCTCGGGAAGAATGTCATAAAGGTGAAGAGCTAATATGGCAATACCAGTATATTTTTGAATGCAGTGATGGTGTAAGAGGGAAGGCTGATGTTGTTCGACACAGAATAGACACCAGCAACGCCACACAGATTCGCCAAGCTGCTAGAATATTACCTCTGTCTAGAAAAGAAGAAACAGATGAGATTGTCAAAGACATGAAGAAAGTTGGCGTAATCGAACCATCAAGTAGTCCATGGGCTTCTTCTGTCGTATTGGTAAAGAAGAAAGACGGGTCGACTCGGTTCTGTGTCGATTTCCGACAGCTCAATCATGTAACGAAGAAGGAAATCTATCCATTGTCCCGAATTGATGACATGTTGGACACGCTTTTTGGTCGACTCTTGACCTGAAAAACGGATACTGGCGGACACTGGCGGATACTGGCGGATACTGACGGAATTAGATCCCAGAGATAGAGAGAAGACTGCATTTACCATCGAAACAGGTTTGTGGCACTTTACAGTAATACCTTTGGGACTGTGTAATGCTTCAGCTACATTCGAAAGATTGATGGAAACCGTGTCTGTCGTGGGAGACATTTCTTGTCTACCTTGACACTATAATTGTTGGAAAATCTTTCGAGGACCACATCAAGAATTTAGAAAAGGGATTCAAGAGGTTGGAAGGAGCAAACTTGAAACTCAGCCCGCATGCCATTTATTTCGCAAAAAGGTAAACTATCTTGGACATGTAGTACCTGGCACAGGAGTAGAACCTGATCCGGAGAAGGTTAAAGCTGTAAATGAATGGCCAGTACCAAAGGATAAACATGAATTGAGACGTTTTCTGGGTCACTGTACATATTATCGTCGGTGTGTTTTGGGATTTGCCAACATCGCCAAACCACTGACTCAGCTGACAGAAGAAAAGTGGTTCTTTCAATGGGATCAAGATTGCCAATGCGCTTTTGAAAACCTTGAAAGTGCCATGTTGAGTGCCCCTGTTTTGAGCTATCCACTACTTCAAGGAAAATATATACTTGATACTGACGCAAGTAACGTTGGCATTGGAGGAGTATTATCACAGATACAAGATGGACGGGCGAGGGTCATCGATTATTCCAGTAAAGTGCTTTCAAAAACAGAACGCGACTATTGTGTAACCCGAAGAGGATTACTTGCTGTGGTGAAATCCGCTGAGCACTTCTACAAGTATCTCTATGGCAGAGAATTTCTTTTGAGGACGGATCATGCTGCTTTGAAATGGCCTCTGAACTTCAAGAATCTGGAAGGACAAGTTGCCAGGTGGATTAAAAGATTGCAAGAATTCACATTTAGAATAGAATATCGGAGCGGAATTAGTCACCGGAAAGCTGATGCTCTCTCCAGAAGACCGTGCCCTGAAAACTGCAATCATCGCTCAGATGCGGAAGAGAAGATGATATCTCCTACCTTATGGGTCACTGTCAGTGTCGACCGATGGCAACCCAAATAACTCCAGCAAGATCAGAAAGACGATGTAGAATTGAAACGTGTTTGGGAATGGAAAATGGCAGGACGGAGACCGAGCTGGCAAGAAATAGCTCCCTGTTCCTCAGCAGTAAAATCGTACTGGGCGCAATGGGATTCGATTGCTGAAGAAGATACTCATAAACGAGTTGTGGAAAATGAAAGTGGCTCTCAGAGGAGGATGCAGATATTCTTACCAGGATACCTGAAATATTGCAAGGATTGCATGATGGAATTTCGGGAGGACAACTCGGTATAATGAAAACTTTAGTGAAAGTGGGCGAACGATTCTACTGGGTTAATTGCAAGCAAGACGTAAGGATGTGGTGCACGAAGTGTCTGGTTTGGCTACTAGTAATGGACCACATAAAAAGAGAAGAGCAAAGATGAGGCAATATAACCTTGGAAGTCCTTTTGAAAGAATTGCCATTGACCTGGCGTGGTCATTTCCAAGGTCAAATGATGGAAATAAATACGTACTTGTGGCCATGGATTATTTTAGCAAGTTGGTTGAAGTATATCCCCTTCCTAACCAAGAGGCCACAACAATCTCCGATGTACTGGTTAAGGAATGAGTGAGCACATTCGGTGCCACTTAAATTACACTCAGACCAGGGACGGAACTTCGAATCTGCAGTGTTCCAAGGAGTGTGTGAACTTCTTGGAATAAGAAAAACATGAACAACAGACCTACACCCTTAGTCAGATGGAATGGTGAAACGCATGAACAGAACAATGGGAAAATATTTAGCGAAGGTCGTGTCTGACCATCAACGCGACAGGGACCAATAGATACATCTTTTTCTTCTAGCCTACCGCTTCTCTGTTCATGAAACTGTTCATCAGCTAATATCATCTTTGGCCGGGAACTACGTCTATCATGTGATCTACAGTTTGATTGTAAAACTAATGAAGAAATTGCTAGCGAAGATTTCGTAAACGATCTAAAAAGAAAATGAACGTCATTGATAACCAGGTGCGTGAGCAAATCGAAATCGCAAGTGACAGGATGAAAGAACGGTATGACATCAAAGCTGAAGAAGGAGGTTACCGACGTGGAGATCATTATTTGGCTATTCAACCCCCAATGACTTAGCGGTTTATGTCCAAAGTTACGACAGTGGGACGAGGTGATGATGATACCGATAAATGATGTCTACCTAATTAAAAGTTACCGACAGAGAAGAAACCGCACGACTTTGTGAGCTCGACATGAAAGAGTTCACTTTCGACGAGTTTATGTCCCATTACGGCGGAAAGCATAAAGCGCATTATGGTGTGACAATGGAAGTGGGTCAATCCATTTTAAGTGGTCCAGAATTTAATAAATTGGTCGCTCGACCATCTCGAAAAAAATTCATATTTTGCACATAAATTTCCTTATGTTTTGGCTGTTCAAAACCATCTTCAACTTTTTTTTATTGTACCTGGTTTACAAATGGCGGCCATTTTTGTTTCGAGCCGTGCGCCATTTTTCGCGTTCGCAGACATTTACTCTATCCTAAATTGCTCAGCTCTCGGTTGTTCTAGCATTCTAAAATAAAAAGCATTCGATTTAGCATACTTTGGCCTGCAAATCGAAATATTATTTACCTATTTTCCATGTTTTTATTTGGGAAATATTTGCAACCAAATCTGTGGAACGCGAATGAACGGAAGTCGATTTTCAGAGAGTAATTTTTCAAAGAAGGAATAGAATCTAAGCCTTAATTTTTTTCTGTGCTTTTACACACAACAGTATAGTTACATTTTGTAAAATATCATTGGTATATAACGTACCCCTTGAAAATTACATCCTCTTGAAAATTGGAATTTTGGATTTTTTCTCAATTTTGAACTGTAATATCTCTGTTGGGGGACCAGATAAAAATCTGAAAATAGCGCACATGCTAGACCGTTATCATACCAAACGTCAGTAAAAATTACAACTTTTAGATTTAACTCGAAGTATTTTTAAAAAAATTGAAAACTTACGAAAAAAAAAGACTTTATTTCCCCATTGAGGATACTTTGTGCCAAGTAGTAATCACATTATTTTGAAGCTATTTTCAACTAAAATCTACTTTGATTTAAAATAATTAATTATTCTTAATAATTAGTATACATAAAGTGGTCTAATATATAATTTGCAATATTACGTATACTTTACTCTAAAACAAACTTACAATTTGACATCTACGTCCGTAATTGAAAAATGGTTATCTTGATTTTGAAATCTGAACCGCTTAAAACAAAAAGTATTTATAAAATACAACAAATAAATAAATTCTGCGTTTTGTTTATGTTGTTGCGTTTAAATTTGCCATTCTCTTTACTATTTCGTCAAAAATCAGTGTTGCCATCCTCATGGAAGAAAATTATGGTGTCGCGGACTGAAAATAATCACGGAATAATGGGGTTTAATCAACGCCACCTGCATAGATCTATTTAAGTGGCGTTGGTTTAATTCCCGTCACACTCACAAAGATCGTAGATCTAAAACATGAAAAAACATGTTCTTGACAATTTCTTGAAATCTTATGGGCGGATCGAAAAAACAAATTAAGTTTCCCAACAGGGGACCGAGGCGCGTTCAATGACATCTCATATGTCTCGATTGGTGCACGGGAAGTGGTCTAACTGTGAGATAAAGAAATCCCCACACACGCACGGTATATGAGTTTACTCAAATATTATATAGGGATAAAAATTAATGGGAAGCAGAAGCCTTCGTAAATAAAGGAAGAACAAACTGACAAGTTTGACTGCGGTACATTTGTTGTATTTTTTTTACCAGAACCGCGAGTCCAGAAATACCGCATTTCTGGCAGTTGCAAATAAAATGGGGTAGATAACTTCTTCAAGGCAGATTAAATGAATATAGTACATTTTTTACAGAGCATTTGATTTGCATACTGTCGTTTGAGCGCCGAGAACTATCAACACCACGTCACAAAGAGCATATATAAGCTAAGAGCAGTGAGAAAAATATCTCATCTTGCATGCCATTACTAGCACTGTGTAAACAACTATTGTCAGTCGCACAGAGCGCCAGCGCTCTTTAGATGCTGGCAAACCCAGAACTGGCACACTAGTATTGTCAGCGTGTAAATCAGCCTTTAATTCACCCAAATCCAGTAGTAAATATCAGTGTAATAACTCGTATCTCTTACATGGAAATAAATGCAAGTTTTCATTTGTGTTTTGAAAAATGCATGTTTTGAGAGCAGATACTTGTACACACCTTAAAACTGACTGGGGTAAATTTCAAGGACAGGGTTCGGCTCCTATTGACGCGCACGATTCGGTTCCGAACGAGTCACTCGCGGCGCCGCCACAGTGTGCCCGGCCACACGGCCACGTGGCCAACGCACTTTCGTGTGTGGAATCGTGACGCTTCGCTACCCGTGTCCAAGTTGAGGACGAGGCTCGGGCCTTCGGCCCTCGCGTTAACATAAAACATCCTTCAGTCTGTCCAACGCATAATTACCAACGTATTTTATGCATTTAACATTATGCATGCAACGCATTTTATGCATTTAACCATTGTAATTCTCCATTACACATTCGCACCACACCACACAATCCACAATGCAAGCACAAAGGCATCTTCCCGCTCCCTGAGTGATCCGTTCTCGTGGTCCGCGCGAGTGAACCATGCGCAAGTGAACCGTGCGCCGTTCTTTTAGTGAGCCGAACCCTGTCCTTAAAAACAGCTCTGACTGGCTATGTAATCATAATTTAACAGGGATTGTTGACTGAGATTCAATGAGTGATATTGTTTCAGTTATTCGAAACCACCTGACAAAGTAGTCGTTGAGATGTCCAGATTCGCCAGTCCAGGTTTGCCAGATAGAATCCTGAAGTCTTGCGGTCAATAAAAAAGAAGGTATTATCGAAATTGTGTATTACCCTTTGATGTGCAGTTGAAAATATTTGCAATGAGGTAAGCCTGTGTTCGTAGTCACTGAAAACAGAGGGTGTTAAGATATGGTTCTATTTGATACTCTATTGAAACCATTTGATACTCTACTGAAAACAAGCCTTGTGGCCACTTAAAACAGATGTAATAATGTCGTCCATTCAGTGCGTAGTTGTATTGAAATGTTTTTACTTATTAATGTGCAGCCTATTCTGTTCCGTACCCAGTGTGTCATGCTGCTCGAGTGAAAATATTTAAGAAAATAAACCTTAGTTTGTGGTCACTTGGAACAGAAGTGTAATGGTGTGGACCATTAAATGTGTAAGGGGTGGTGAAAAATTTTTTTGTATTTATGTGCAGCTTAAGAGTTCTAGGGCTTCTCTATATGAATAGTGTACAAACTCGAAAAGGCTTTAGTGGTTTTAGCAAGGCGAGTCCTGTACAGGTCAGGAGTGTGGTCTCTCCTGGGTGTCTATTATGATATCCACAGTTCCCGTGAAAAAAAATAAATATTTTGAAGAATATATATTTAAATGAGTTAAGTGTAGAGGTGTTAAATATTTCACAATAAATTGTATAAATATTTCTATAATTTGTTTTCCTTTGTCCACTCCCTTGACACTTCATCATCCATGTCCTTCACATTTGAATCTGGAATAGATAAATACTGCCAACAAAGAATTAGTTTGCTTTTGCTAGTTTTCAATTTTTTAGAAGTTAATGCTTTATTTTCTCTAATTTGATTTTTTCATTAATTTGCGTAATAACACCTCGTTATTAAAGATTCTTAATCATTTATGAACAAATGAATTTGTTAAATTTCATTGGCAGCAAAACATTTCTTCAGCGCAGCATTATTTGCTTTCAAATATACTCAGTTCCTTTAGTAATTCGCATTTGATGGGTATCTTTGTAAATTGAATTTCGCGAGTGTACTTACGTAGGGAGCCACCGCAGCGCTAGCAACGCGCGACAGTGGAGCGCTCTACAGGTATTCGCAAGAACGTAGGAGCTGTGCATCCTAGAGTTTATCTATGATAGTGCACCCATAAGAAGTGATTAAATTTGCCTAAAGATGGCGTTCAAGGTGACCTAGCAGAGCCCTCCTTTGTGTGACAAGTAGACTGATTTTTTCTTAACTGTGTCCCTGACAGGAATCAACTGTTTCGCTGCCATCCAATAGGGAGCTTGTATGTCTCCACAGTGACGTCACTATGGTGACGTTCAGGCTCCCAATTGGACGAAACCGTCAACAACTGATTCCTGTCTGGGACACAGTTAAGATAATCGCAGATGTGGTCATTATTACGCCACACTTAGTCAGTGAAAAGCCGTCAAACGAGCGACGTGGAAACATTCAAACAAGTGCCAATATCCTTAATCATTGATGCACTAGCCTAGAAAGGACTGTTGCTTCGTAACGATGAAAAAGAATCAATCTTCATAGCGCCGAATGGACAGAACACCGTCAATCTAGCTTTCCCAAGAGGCTGCACAACCGGGTACGCCACACCAATCATATGCTCAGACGTGGAGACCATAAGGAAGCATCTGCCAGTCAGAGTTCCTTTAACAACATACTAAACGAGCGAGCAAAAGACAATCAAGAAAGATTCAAAGCAAAGAAGTAGAAAATGCAATAGAAGAACTAGACGTGGTGACTAGATGCAAAGGAATACATACTCAATAAGCTGGACAACGCCACCGAAATAATTGAAAAAATAATTGGCAAGGCAACAGAAAGTACAAGTTTAAAAGAGACATTCGCACAGAAATGCCTCGATGCAGAATGTTATGCGGAACTAAGAAAAGTACTGAATGCGCTACATGTTCACTAGCAACAACCAGAACAGGGCAAGGACCAAGACTACTTCAGTGTTAAAAAGAAATACATGGCTATGATGAAAGAGAAGAAAGAAGAGTTCAGAGAAAAAGAAGGGAAACAATTGGTAGAAGAAGCAAGAAGAAATCCAGACATTGCCTTGCAAACTAAATATAAGGTACATAATAAACAAGGTTCATTTCAAAAACATCGTAGACTAAGAAGGAAAACAATGCATCCTGCACCAAACGTTCTAACAACTTTAATAGATCCCTGGGTCCCATTCTCTCAGGAGGAAGTAAAGAAAGCAATATTATCACCCAAAAACAATAAAGCGACAGGTCCAAACTACATTTATAATGAACTTGCCAAATCAGCAACGATGCTCTACGAACTGTGGGCAAACGTTTTTGACAAATGCGCAGAAGTTGGTGACATTCCCAAAATATGGAGACTCAACCATCAAGGTGCTCTACAAAGGGAAGGGAAATAACGAGGATACCAATGCTTGTAGAGGTTTCGCGCTAAAGTGTGCCCACTCAAACTACTATCCAAAATGATCACATTGAGAATATCCGAAAAACTAGAAGCCAACTAACCAGACGAACAACTTGGCTTCCGCAGAACCCGAACAACCACCACCACCACCACAATAAGTCTACTAATGAATGACATAGAGAACGAAGGTAAACTATATGCCATTTTTTTGGATTTTGTAAAATCCTTCTACTACACCAATGGGTTATGGACAAAATCAGAGCAGTACTCGGAACATACAATGTATGGACAAGACTTATGAGCTCCACATTGAGATACAACGTGTTTCCGCATAGACGATTGTATCAGACTAAATTATCCAAACGGTGTGCTTCAGGGTGACCCCATTAAGTCCACTACTATTCATCCTCGCATCTACAGACCTGATCGACATAGCAAGAAACAAGGGAGTAACTATACGCATATGCCGACGACGTAGTAATAAACTCAGAAGAAATTAATACTTTGCAAGAAACCATTCAGGAAATGAAAAAACGGTGACAAGTCCGTAACTTCGAGATTAACACTAACAAGGCAAAATCTATGATTTTCAGAAAGGGAGGGAAAGTCCCACAAAACGCATTTAAAATTGATGGTAATATGATAGAAGCAATCCCTCATTTCAAATACTTAAGGGTGACACTACAAACAAGTGGTAGAAGCTTTACCAAACGCGTTGCCAGAGAAAACCTCTTACAAATGATCGCCATTAATAAATCGAATTCATTAGGCTTTTGGACATGAACACAGCAATGAAGCTTCTTCAATCAAAAGTCTTAGCAGTCATTACTTACGGTATTAATATTATCTGGGAAAAACGCGCAATAGGAAATCTATACGACCTGGAAAAAGTGAAAGCCACATTTCTAAAACGAGCTTTGAGCATAATATGAAAGAACAAGATCTAGACAGGCATATGTAGTTTCCCAGACAGCGAAATCGATCCTACAAAGCCTGAACAAGGAAAGAGAAGAAATATGGTCACAGTTTTACACGTCTGAAGCAATGTGTGACAGAAACTGGACGTCGGCAAACTAAGAGATGCGTCACGAGGTCCGCAGTGCCACGACTCGTCCGCCTCCGGAAAAAATGCACGAACTCTCCTCCCCGGCTGCTCCCCTCCACCCTGGGGCGGGGGAAAGGGGGGCGGCGGCGACTGACTAGTTCCGCCAGGGTAGAGGGCGAGAGAGCGCGGCTCCTTTCAGTCACACACACACACACACACTCTGAATTATCCTGCCGGCCAAATTGGGTATTCGGGCGGATCAGTGGATAAGTGGCACGCGCGAAATTCATATTTGTGCCCCATAATTCACTGCACCACCATGGGACGCCCATAATAGGCGGGAAGCTGCCAATTTGCTCAAAGAGCGCCCAGTTTGGCGAAAAGGTAATGTTTATAGGCAACGCCGGGGAAAATGTTCTACACTGTAATTTCTTGGTTTTCTTGTCATTGCGATGCTAACTTGATAACAAGTTTGCCGAATGTTCAGTAGCAGGGTCAATGAAAAGCGACCAATTTTGCGTAACAAATGTGCGACACATTTTGGGTTAATTTCATTTTTTTACTTTGCTATGTTACCTTTACGGACAAAGACAAAGTGAGTGCTCTGTGGATGTTCGCCTTAGCGCCTCCTAGTGAGCACATTGGCCATGGGGCGAGGTCGAGGAGAACAGGAAGAACAGGTGGCGCAAGTTGATGAGAGGAAAGGGAAAAGGGAGAGATGGTAAATAGACAGGGATAAATAGAAGGATAAGTAGAGTGAGGGAAATAGAGAAAGAGAAGGAAAATAGACCGAGGGAAAACAGAGAGGGGGAAATAGAGAGAGGGAAAACCGAGAACGGGAAAAGAGAGAGTGGGAAAAAGAGAGATGGGGAAATAGAGAGGGAAAATAGGGAGAGGGGGTGCTAGAGAGAGGGGGAAAAGAGAGGGAAAATAGAGATGAAAAATAGAGAGAGGGGAAAAGAAAGAGGGAAAATAAAGTGTGAAAAATAGCGAGCGGAAAAATGTGAGAGGGAAAATAGAGCGAGAGAAAATGGGGAGGGAGGAAAACAGAGAGAGGGAAAATAGGGAAAAATAGAGAGGAAAAAATAGAGAGGGAAAATAGAGATGGAAAAATGGAGGAGGAAATAAAGACCGAGGGAAAATTGAGAGGGAAGGAAAATAGGGAGGGAAATAGAGAAAGAGAAGAAAATTGGGAGGGAAAATATAGCGAAGGAAAACAGAGAGGGGAGAAATAGAGAAATAGGGACAACAGAGAGAGGGAAAAAGAGAGGGAAAATAGGGAGAGGGAAAATAGGGAAGGAAAAGAGAAAGAGAAGGAAATAGAGAGGGAAAATAGAGCGATAGAAATCAGAAGGGGAAAATAGATAGAAAGGGAAAATCGAGAGCGGGAAAAGAAAGAGAGGAAAAGAGTCAGAGAGTGGAGAAAAGAGACCCAGAGGGGAGAAGACACGGGTAGAAGAGACATAAAGGGGAAAGAGAGACAGAGGGGGAAAAGTAACACAGAGGGGGAAATGAAACACAGAGGGGGAAAAGAGACACAGGGGGGAAAGACACAGAGGGGGGAAAGAGACACAGAGAGGGAAAAGGGACACAGAGGGGGAAAAGGGATACAGAGGGGGAAAGAGACACAGAGGGGGAAAAGAGACAGAGAAGGCAAAAGAGGGATGGAAAAAGGAAGACAAACAGTGAGGAAAATGAGAGAGATGGAAACAACAGGAGGAAGAGAGAGGGGGAAGGCTGTGGTAAAGAGAGACAGGAGAAAAGGGAAAAGATGAATGGGGAACGAAGGAAAGAGGAATAGGAATATTTCCTCAATTATTTCTTCTCCGGCAGCAATGCGCCGGATACCAGCTAGTAAATTGATAAAACCCAAAGCACAGAACCACGGAACGCTCTCGATCACAGCTTGCCACCTTACCGCATAAGATCACGAAACATGTGCACCTGTACGCACTCCACACTCAAGACTGATTTACAGCCGTGAGTGGGGGAGAGCGATGTTGCCAGTTACTCGGGAGGCAGACACATAGTCGGTCTTGCGTCAGATCAGCTGTTGAGGCATACATCTATGACTTACTATATTTTTGGTAGAATTGTAATTGTGACGTGCGGCGTCACCGCTGCCACCAGATGTGACGTGCCACCCTCGGAGCTGACTGACTTCAGCGTATTCCTTAGGCAGCGCGTCACTTGGGAGTACTGTGGTTGACTTGGAGTATTTTATTGAGATGGGGAAAGGGAGGGCAGTTTTCTCAAGAAGAAGTCATGTTCCAAATAATGCACCATTTATTACTGTTGCATGAAGAGAGAGAGAGAGGGGAGGAACGATAAATCAGATAAGGGATGTATAGGAAGTCGAGCTCAGATGTGGCGGCCTCTTACCCCATCACTCCGTGGTCCAGGCGCGGCGAAGACGACAGCAGCGGCGGCGGCGGCGGAGCTTTGCGAATGAGTCATCATGGAGACCTGGTGCACGTCGTTCACGATTCTCACACACGCCTCTGACTCCAATGACTCACATGGTCCCAACTGCTTCCGTCTGCTCCGCATGGTACCGTCTGCCCCTCTTGGCTCCGCGGGGCCCGTATATATTGGCCCCCGCTTGCATGCGGCAGCACTTTTAGAGGTTGTGCGGCCGAAATGTTATGCTTGCCGATGCAAGCCGCTAACCTTCGGTGTGGAGTAATGGTGGCACGCCACATAATAATGACACTAGTTTATTTGATGAAATTCTATTACACAAATGTATGGCAGTCCCTTACACTAATCCCGCCAATGCATTGCAATGCAAGGAATAGCAAAAAATGTTTGCATAACACGCGCAAAGCAGATGAAAATAAGTACAGTGAGACGCGTTTTAAGAAGGAAGCAGTGGCGTAGCGTGACTCGCGCGTTTGGGGATGCTTAATAATAACGCGAACTCAAGACATCATGATTCTTCATGTTCTATGCTATTGAAACAAATGTTACACTACTTCAACAAATTTATGTCAGGAGACTTCTCGAAAGCAAATTATGAAATAGCTCAGCTTGAGATCTCATGCGGGATTGACAATGAGATCACTTGTGAATTTATATATTTCAAACCAAAATTAAAAATTTAATATATTTAAGTAAGAATTCAACTTCTTAGATATTAATTGAGAATTAGTAGGCAAGCACTGTACCTACTGTTTGTGCCCAAACAGAATCACGAGTGAGAAAGAAAAATTTTTCTCTGACAACCTCAAGTGTGCTGCGCTCTCGTGCACAAACGAGCAACTTGCAAGCATTTTCTCAGCCGTATGCTAGATTTTCGGGTCTCGAAAATCCAAGAGCAGGGTTGAAGAGGGGAGGGGAGAACCTCACCGTCTATATTCCTCCATGGTCTGCGCATTGGAAATAAACTAGACTCATTGACAGCGCTGCTGTCGCGGAATAATTTGAAAGGGTTGCCCGCCGCCATTGTAGTGGAAGAAACGTGCTTAAAACGTGTGGGTTTGGAGTTCGTAGCGACTATATAACGAGATAGTAGTTTGTCTTTGGCTGTTGTGAAGGCTCAGTGAATGAAAATATTCGTGAAATAAGATGGTTAAGAAAAATATGTTCACTATATGAAAAATGAGATATAAGCAAGTGATGAAAAATGGAAAGCCACCCAAAGGCAATGTGAGTTTAAGTGTGCAAATACAAGTACTGGAAAAAGTGCAGGGCATTTGTGTCTTTCAGGAACTAGAAATGCATGCCAGTGACAACTTGTTTCCTGAAAGACATATTATTTTATTAGTCAAAGCTATAGTGAACATTTGTATGAAAATTAGGTTGCACCATGTAGCAACTCCACAAAGAAATGCTGAGGCAACACTTTAACAAAAGTGTATTGTTCCTAAATCAATAATTGATTACGAAGGATAAAAGGCCATTCATTATAGTAATGACAAATAAAGTTGTATTCATATACAATTGTCTTTGTTTCACCCTCAAATTCAGACGTTTTTAAAATTTACTTTAAAAGATGTTACTAAAGATGAATAATGTTAATGAGAATTCATGCTCAGGTGTTTGCTGTTTAATACTTACTCTATAATAACTATCATTAATTTAAAGTAAGAGTCCCCTCCTCCAACATCTCCCTCCAATAACGGCCTCAGTCATGCCTGTGAGTGTACTTGTATGTATTTTTGCATTGAACCAATCAGATGTAATAAATAAATTTCAGTTTTTAAAAAAATGTCTGTTATAATTTAAATAATGATAAACAAAAGAGGAATAATAATATCCCTATTCATGTTGCGACTTTTTGATGAGAAATGACTAATAAACTTTCTTGTATATTCTGAGAGGTTCTCTTGTAATTCTGTGAGGTACACACACAGATATGGACAGGTTGGAACCATACAGCGATCTAATGAACTAATAATCTATTTGTGTAGTTGTGAAGCTTCTTCAAAACAGAAAATATTTAGAAGAGATATTATAGGAAATTAATTTGGTAGGTTTCCACCTTTCCTGTGAAATGGAATAAAGAAATATTAAATATGTTCATATAGAAAAATGTACTTGAAATCCTGATTAATGTTTACCACCATGACCAGGAAGGTAAGGAACAAGTAGTCTGTTGTAGATTCATTCCGTTGAGTACGCAAAGGAAAAAATGAATTTGGAATTTAGTTCGTAGGCCTTTTATGTCAAAATGTTTATATTCCACTGTCTTCTGTCTGTGGGTTATAATTAGATTTCTTTGTCAACAGTTGTTTTAGACAGTCATATTTGTATTATTGAAAGCCAAAAGGTTAATAAAAATATTTTATATTTGGAATTTTATTAAAATGTAGTGTGGAACTTTGTGAAACATTACCATTTCAAGAAGCCCTTTTACTCTTCTTCAGGTCTATTTTATATAAACAGAAATTCTTATAAGATAAGTTACAATTTTTTAACAGTTACGATTTCAATAAATAAATTAACTAAAATAAATTGCATTTTCTACCCTTTATATTTAAATAAAAGAAATTGATGTAAATTATAGTTATATACCAGGTACAAATGAGCTTACCTTGATAGCTTATGTTATTCTTACTTAAAATCTATTAGTAATTTTTAAAAATCTTGCATTTTGTAAAGAAACAAACCCTCAACACCTTCCATGGTGTCAGAAGCCATACTGAGCAGAAAAATTGGGGAGGGACAAACTAGTAGATTTTTGAATTTGAATAAGATGGAGAAAAAATGGGGAATTCTCTGTGTCTGTTATCTAATGGGGAATTTTATATATCTTGTCCCCAATTATTTATGTTTTTTAAAATTTTATGCAGCAATATGTAGTATTTATTTTATTTGCAATATACATGTGACATTTAATAGAAATTCAAAGTCCCACGCACGCCCACGCAACGTACGCGACGCCAAGGAACAGTATGTTCCGTAAGTAAGCACGGCGATAGTCGCGGGAGCGCGACCTGACGGCAGCCCGTGAAAACCTCCGGCCGACCGCGCGAAAGGAGTTGCGACGCGCGCAGCTGTCCGCTAGGGGAGGGAGCGAAGGAACTCTCCCCTACATTTGAGGAGAGGAGCTGATAAAAACCGCCGACGGCCAAAGAAAAGCTCTCTTGTCGCTTGCCACTTCGCACTTGGTTATTTTTCATCCAGCTACTCTCTCTCTCTCGAAATCTACAGTTACTTAGGAGTTTTCACAGTAGATGCTGTGTTAGCTAGAATACGTCGGAATAGTTCTAATGCATTCCGGGAGACTGTGTCGGAAATAGGGCACGAAAGTTATCAAAATTGAATAATTAGAACGTTTCGAGCAGAAATTAATAGTGAAACGCTGTGAATTCGGAAGTGAAGTTGAGTGGCGTGAGATTGCGATCACTGCAATATAATACGTGCAGCAGAAGGACTAAACGCTTTACTGGTTATACGTAGCTGCACCGTACGCAAAATAACTTTTTATTCGCATTGCTATAAATTGCGACGTGCATTGTCTACGCACGGAAACGTACCGAGGGCAGGACGGATCTGGACGAGACGGGACAAGACGGACCTGGACGGGACGAGCTGCGTATTCCGGAACGAGAAGAAGAGACGAAGAGGTCGGCGAATTACGTGCGACGCGCTGACGAAAGCCGGCTCCCCGCCGCGTGCAATCCACGCTGTGAACGCCGCCGCCCGGGACTAAGATCACTTCGCTGCCGCAGCGTTGCAACCGCCAGGGTGAGGGAAGGCCAACGTTGGCGTAGGTTACGGATTTCGTGCGGCGCGCTCAGAACGCCGTTTGTGTTCCAGCCGAATAACTAGAGAGAATTTGTGCCTTGCCAGACTATGAACAGAAAACACTAGTAAAATTCAATTGCCTTAATGATCAAAGATCTGAGAAAAAGAAAGACATTTGTAATTATAAGGGATTATGTCTTGTAATGTTTTAAAAGGGTCATGTTTATTGTTGTACAAAAGGATTTAAAGTAAATGTATTAAGTAGTTGAATGGTTTAGCAGAATGTGCACAAGTCGTAATAAGGTTCAGGCAAATGTTATTCTGCAATAAGTAAATTCAGTTTCTAATCCGCCAAAGACGGACAAGTATTTTGAGTGTATCAACAACATTAAAATTTGCAATATTTTTTTGTTTGATTTTTGGATTTTTATTAAATTCATGAGTTTTGATATATTATTTGTGTGTGTGTGTTTGGTCAGCCTTGTCACTGGTAAGATCCTACTACCCTAAGATTTTCAAAAGCTCGTTTCCGAGCATTCGTCAGCGCGTCTACCTATGCACGCCCACGCATAAGGGAGAAGCGTCAGAACGTGTGTGTGTGTGTGTGTGTGTGTATATATATATATATATATATATATATAATATATATATATATTGTAGCGATCCTGAGCTCGCTAGGCCCCAAACAATTCGTCAATAAGAAAAAGATTGTCAGCGAGATTCGCCGCGCGCTCGCGCTGCCGCGGCGGCGGCGACTCCGCCGCCTTATCAGCGGTCGCTGGAGAGGAGGCGCAGGGGGAGAGTTGTCACCCCTACGCGGTGATGACGTGCGCGGCGAAGGGGCGTGGAGCAACGTTCAGAGCAAATGGTAGAACGGTGAGCAGAGACGGACAGAAAGGTACGAGAACCGGAGGTGTGAGATACGAGGAAGTGTAGAGAAGTACTGGCGAGAGATTGTACGGGGTGATAGTATACTCAGAACTTGTATTAGTGATGATAAAACGAAGTATTCACAAACTGAAAAAGGAAGTGTGAGGGGATTTATGCTAAAGGGGGGAAAGAATTGAAGAACGGAACTTCATTACACTCATATGGGCGTAACTTGAATGAAGACCCTGGGATTATGGATGGAACAATGCGGGTTTAACAGCAAGCCATACAGTTCGAAGACTCAGAGTTCATCATCAGGCCGCACAAAAGATTTTTTTGTGAAATTGTTTCCTGTAATTCATGATGGTGGGAGGTTGTAGTGATTAAAGTATTTGATAATTAATGTGTAGGCTTATTTTGGAAGGACCATCGTGCGACATTGTGTTGAATCTTTGTATTAATGTGAAACGGCTGATTTTCTGGTATCAAGGGAACTTGATTCCATGATCATTAGTCATAACTTTCTAATTTTTCACATGCATTGTTGGGTATGACTTCATTCTAAGTTATTGGGCTTCACTTTCTTTTTGGATAAGTGAGAAGGAAAGTTTTATAGGGGATTACTATTTGAATTGTTGCAACAATGCCAGTGTTGATTTGAGAGTTTGGTGTAATGCTTTGTGAATGATTTGTAAATTCAATTATCTGCATGCAGTATGAATTGAAACAAAAGACAGTGCAATGGGCACAATGTTTTATATTATTCTCATGCAAGTTGAGGTATTAATAAGCAGAGATGGCTTAAAATCAATATAATTTCAGGAAATAAAGAAATGTTTTCATGTCCCCTTCTTTCTGATGTGACTTTTGTTGAATTTCAAGTTAATTTTGGTCACAGAGAATATTGATGTGATTTCAATTTGTGTCAATCCTAAAAGTGATTAATGATAATTCTTTATTTTTGGTATTGAATGAAGTTGTGCAAAAGATAAAGTGCTTTTCAAAACTATGATTGATTCAATTTATTTGAATTTCAAGTTAATTTTGGTCACAGAGAATATTGATGTGATTTCAATTTGTGTCATTCCTAAAAATGATTAATGGTAATTCTGTATTTCTTGTACTGAGTGAAGTTGTGCAAAAGATAATTTATTTGTAATTTCAGTGAACTGTGTGTAGAAAGTTACATATGAATGTTAATGCAGTATTGTTGAAGGAGAGTTCCACTCAATATTTGTAGGCAGAAGGTGCTCACATTCCGTTATGCAAAGTGCATGTACTCTTCCTTCTAATGTAACGTTTTGGGCATGTCTCATCTCACTAAATATTTTTTCGTATTCAATTTGTTGAATTTCAAGTTAATTTTGGTCACAATTATATTGATGTTAGTGGTTTCAAAAAAAAGAAATTAATTATAGATTTGATGAATGGTACCATTAGCATTTGTACAATTGCTAACTTCACATTTCTTACTTAGTTGACTTTCTTGGTTGTATACTTAAAGGAAACATGTAGTTTCTTACAGTTGATTTTCCTTTGGTTTCTTTTTTTCTAGAATATTGTTAAATTTTGCTGTTTTTTTCGTTATGTGAGCGTCAATGGTATTGACATCCTGTAATTTTTTTGCTCTCAACACGTGTCCAATTATATTGATGTTTGTGGTTTCAACTTTGTGTTTTTTTTTCAAAATTTCAAAGAAAGCCACTTTCCCACGGAAATTCCCTACAGCCGACCTACACATTCGGTTACAATATATATACAGGGTTTTAGTCTAACTCGCAACCCATATCTCAGAGCACAACCTCTTGTTTTGGCAATTTGGCAACGCGTGAAATACCTTTGGCTTCCCTTTCACTTTTAACGACCCAACTCCCGTCGCAGATTCGGGGTACGAGAACGGAGCTATTTTAGTTGAAAGAAAGAGCAAGCACTTATTCTGTGCTTGGGCAGTCATTCATTCACGTTTCACTCATAATCGTAGCAACTCACGTTTAGGAAAGAAGAATCGCTTCGAAAATGATGACGAAGGATCAACGTGTATTTTTGTTGGAAGTTTACTTGGGCACTAAATCTTCCTTAGTCAGGAAATGTTTCAATAAAACTTTCCGGAAATGCCAGTTCCGAACAAAAGGAGAAAGGAAAGAAGAAATTAATACTAATCTAGAAATTCAGGTTTATTTTATTAATATTTATTAATTTCTTTAAGATTTCTCTATTTGTTTAATTTCCAGCTTGCTAATAACCTTTGTAGTTGATACGACATAAAATAAAATAAATAAATAAAAATAAAAGTAAATTATTTCCAGGTTCAATAATAAATAATTATTGTTATAGATAATGAACAGCATGGCGGTGATGTTTCACGAGATATCTTTGTGATTTCTCTGTGAGCCGGCGTTCATTAAATAATAATTATTGTTGCGTTGCTGTTAATAAATCGATAAATCAGTCAAAACTTCCCTCCCCATCTTCAGTGTCACTGTTCTGTTTCTTAACTGGAAAGAATCGCCTGAAAGAGTAGTTTTGTTTGCTAGCTCATGCCTCAGCTCAGCCCAGCCCAGCCCACTCCACCCCACCCCACCCACCCTGCGCAGCGCGAAAAGATTCTTGTGTGTGAGCCGGGTACCTGCCTGCCGAAGCGCTTGAATGGGAAAACAGAAAGAGGAAAGTTGCGGATTATGACGCGCAGCTCACTTCCTCTGCTGTCGGCGCTACCTGTCATGGGTTGCGAGGTACACTAAAGACTCTGTGTGTGGTATATATTGTGATGAACCGACGCTTAACACAAAAAAAGGGGGAAAGGCCACCGTCACAGGGTTTTGGCAGAAAACAAGCTTTTTCGAATTTCCTTCAATGTGTTGTTCGCTTGAAGGGCGAAAACACATTTATTATTGCTTTGGATTACATATGTTTTTCTTCTGGTTTCTTAAACTAATTCTTTAAAATTGACTTTAGCCCGACACTTGCTCAAATTTCTAATTGTTCCTTTAAACTGTCTTTAACATGGCAATTATTGCTGATATATGCAAGAGGTAGATTCATACGTCGAGTCGACGAATTGCACACCTGTTCCGACGGGCGCAAACATAGGTAGGTTGACGAACAGTTGCCGCCGCCTCAGGCGTAGCAGGCGGGGTTACAACTCACGTAAACAGGAATTCGCCTCGCGCAGACAGGAAGTTGAAGAGATGAATCACGTAAGTTGAATAGCGGGTGAAAGTCGTCGAACGCCACTTTCCCCGTATTAATGCGGCCACGATAGTTCGGCTGATTAATTAAATGCTGGTCCGCCGAATGGAATAAATTCCACAGAATTGTGTTCGGACGGCCAGTGCTGAGTCGGTCGATCAACTTTAGCTGTCGTCGTCGACCACTCCTCGACGTAAATTTATTTATAAGTTAAGACTTTAAAATGCTTTCTCGAAACGTTTTTACTCTCTCAAGCTTTGATTCTATCTGTCGAAGTTTCTCTTCTCTCGCTAGCCTCTGTCACGTATCCTTACTCTTCCTTACATGGCTGCCTTGCCCTATCACGTGATTGCAATTTCTAATGTTATTGGCCGAAATTTTGTGTTCTGGAAGATTCTACTCAAGTCGGAAGCTAATAGGGCACTTCTTAGGGTGATGTCATTTTCTGGGCATCCCATTGGCTCTCTTTGTTGTTTGAGATTTAGCCAGCGCCGCAGAGACAGACAACGCAAGCCCTTCCGGCCGCCTTTGTGGCGCCTTATGTGTTTTGGGAATTTTCCTACACAACGCAGGGGGCCTCTTAATCAACTAGTTCCGGTTCCTATGTTGATAATGCTGGACCGTCCAGTCGGGGCGGCATACCCGGGACGATCCCTGGAGGTAGTCCGTCACTGTCTGCATTTGTTATTTGAAGACGGGGTTAGGAAGGGGGCGCAGTTTCTGGCGTGCGCGTCTTTCGCGCGGGCTGTGACGAATTGAAAGGGTTTCTAATTTGGCGTGACGCGAGGGAGTCGGGTGTTGGGTTTGCTGCGCGAGCTTATAGCTTGTCGCAATATATAATATGTAGTTATTAATACACCTGTAAATATGAATGTATGAAACAAAACGGGACAAGACATTAATGAAAATGTTCATATCTATACATATTGTTATAGAATAATGACATAAAGAACATGTATGAAAACAATGGCCGCAGTGTGGTCATTTGTTGTGTTTGTATCTTATTATTTCTGTTACACTCTCAAAACACGACTGAAACAAGTGGAAACATTGCCTTAACTTTGAAACGCACGCGCAAGTTATCCACTACAATGGCGACCACAGCTCCCTTCAATTTATCCGGTGTCCTGAACTGTCCGTCCACGGCATTGTGGGGGCTTGAAGCAATCAGAGGCCAGCTTGTATAAACGCGCGGAATACAATCATAGGAAATCACTTTAAAATTAACACAAAACGTGTTTTGCTCAAGGTGTTTCACTCACTTGGAAGATTATCAATACATTATTTAGGCTTCTTTGATTAATATTCTACGTGGGGATGTTCAGCATCGTAGAATCCTCTGACGCTACGCCACTGGAAGGAAGATGCATAGTATTTATTATGGTAGATTTATAAGAGAGACGTATCTAAACTCATGACATTCTTGGTTTAAGTACATACTTTTCACAGAACCTTCACATTTAAATAAAAACTGCAGGCCTTTTCGAAGTTACTGGCGTTAGCTGTTATTTACAAGGTTTTCAAGGAGGCGTACTACTGAATGGATTGGTATGAAGATAAAAATTAGAAATGTCCTTTCAGGTGGATGTACATATATATTGTGTCATAAGTATATCAGCCATTAAGTAAACCTTTAACACTAGACGTCACAACCGCACACTCCACGCATAACCAAACAAGTAAAGGCGCTCCTCTTGATGCTCGCCGTTCTTCAATTTTCAGTTGCTTCGTTTTCATTTGTTTCTTAGTAAACTTCGGCAACTCTGTAGTGATATCATCACAATTTAAAGCCTCTGATTGGATAATGGAATACCCTCTCCCCTGTCAGCCGGGGGCTGTCATGTCTGCAGAAGTATTATTCGCAGTATAATGGGCTCCAACGCCCTTTAGTCTTTCAAGATGGCGTTGTGGGTTCAAAGTAACAACGACCACAGAACCTTCAGTTAAGTTGTTAGCACTAGCTGTCAAAACGGTCCTTTCTTATAATAATAGCTCTATATCAAAATCGGAAATTATTAAACTGCATTTTGAAATATTGTCATTCTATTGTTTGTATACTGAACAGAGCTTGGGATTAAATTGCCGGTGTACAACCACAATCAACAATTTCCTTCACAAAACCGACCATTTCACATGGACTTAGGGGAGGAATGCCTTCACTATTTCTTCTAGGTCGTTTCTGCCACTTCATCATAAAGATGGGCATCATAGCTCGACTTTTTACAGAAGGTAGAGGCCACCTGGCAAGAGCATCTGTACATGCCCTTTCCTCTGTTCTTTCAGAGTTGAGGAAAAATCAGAGAGCTGTCACATGGCTACATATTTCCCTCAAACCTGCTAAACACGTGCAGTGGCCAGTGATTACATTTTCATCTTTATCTAGGGCAGTTCAGTTTATAGTGTAAGGGACTGCGATAAAATTTTGTAAAAGAATTTCATCAAATAAACTAGTGTCATTATTACAATTCTACCAAAAATACAATAAGCTGGACGTGTATGCGTCAACAGCTGATCTGACGCAAGAAGGAACACGTGTCTGCCGTCCGAGTAAGTGGCAGCAACGCTCTCCCCCAGTTCTTTGTTTAAAGTCATCTACATTGTTTTGAAAATTTTAGTGTTTTTCCCGCAATATTGCGTGCAAAATGTGCAATTTTAAAAAATTACAAAAACAAGATTTTCTCAAAAACGGCTCCAAATTTTTCTTTAAACTTTTGCTAGGGATAGTGGTAAATGTACTCTATCAGATGACAAAAAGCCATATTGCTCTAATATGTTAATTTTTTCAAAAATTACAAAAATGTAATTTTTTCACATGTTTCTCACGTCGATAATATTTACATTAGCGGCGATGTTTTCACATTATTATATTTACTAGTTCATGTGCTTTAAATAATTGCAAGTAAAGTTTATCGAAACCACAACCGTTTTCTGTGAAAAGTAGCTCGAAATTTCGCATTTTCAGAAACCCTCAAACACCATTTTCTCGTATATGGCTGCAATTTTTTCTTCAAACTTTTGTAACGGATAGTGCTAATTACACTCTTTAGTATAGCGTAAAGTTTATTTTGAGTTGTTTTTTGTTTTTTTCAAAAATTATATAAATGTAAATTTTTTGAAAGATCTCTCATATCTTTAATATGCACATGATCCGCAATTTGTAAAGATTATTATATTTGTGAGCGTAAGTGCTTCTAATATCTTCAAATAAACTATTTTGAAAACTCAAAAAGTTTCTGTAAAAATGAGCTTCAAATTTCGCATTTTTAGTAGTGCTAAAACTCCGTTTTCTCTTAAACGGCACATAATTTTTAAAAGAAAATTGCCATTTATGACTGAGTTTTTGTGTTTTTTAATATTTTAAAATTAATATTTCCGTTCTACCAATAGGAAACCGAAATATTAAGAAAATGACAATAGCATATTATGCAACTAGTTTATAACGTTGTCCTTTTTTTACACGAATAGGAAGATATTACTGAACGAACGATGTTAGAAGTGAGTTTTGTAATATCTTCTTACGACTGCAAAAATGTAACATTATAAACGCGTTGCATACACTATTTTTTGTATAACAGTATTATAAGGATTTAAGGAAGCGAAATTAATTGTGTTAAGTTGTAATTCGTAGTTGCAGTAGATCTCAGATTCATTTTTTTACGTCATGAATGCTACTTAAGCAACTAATTTGTTTACAAATGTCAATTAGTTTGAAAGTCGTGATTCAAACATAATGGATTTGCCTAGAGAAATTGTGGAAGAAGCTGCAAAAGCAGAAAATGATATGATACCGAAAAAGTCATGCAAACTTTATGAGAAAGAGTACCTAACGTTTAGGAAATGGATGGATAAAAAATATGCAAATTTATTAAGCAAAGCTGCTGTTCTTTCGTATCTATCGAAGCAGTTTGGTTAAGTTAGTATAATGCACATGCTAGAATAAAGACGTTTGTTAATTTAATGCATGCTTCTTTAAACATTGAGTCCACAGCATGTAAAGCATCGACACTATGGTGCACTTATTCCAAATTTAAGGAAATGCTAAAGATCAAAGAGAATATTGACTATTGGAACTTTTCATAAAATAAGTTTACTTATGAAAAGGCAAATGTGGGATATCAACATATAAAGGCAATGGTATTTTCCCAACAAGATGTAAACACATTTCTTACAAAAGCTGATGATGAAACTTTTCTTTTAATGAAGGTATAATAATGACAGTGACAATAATAGTTAAGTTTTATTTATTAACTGATGTATTGTATTAATAACTGGTATGATTTTCACGTTGTTGCTATTTTTGGCATATTTGGTGCTTGTAGACGTGTCGAATTATACAATTTATGCTTCAACGATGTGAAAGAAGAAGGTTCTCTTTTGATAGTGAACATTAAAGCGACAAAAAATGACAAGCCAGGAATATTTACTGTCGTATCCAGTGAAGAATTTAATTATGTTGAAGTCTGTAAAAAATACATTTTCTTAAGACCATTACATATTAAACACAAAAAAAAACTCTTTTGTTTTACAATCATGGCAAATGCAGCTGCAATCCAATTGGTATCAATACATTTGCGAAAATATCAAAAAATATTGCAATTTTTTTAAAATTACCAAATGCAGAAAAGTACTCTGGTCATTCGTTTAGGAGAACATCCGCGACGTTTCTCGCAGATAATGGTGGTGATATCACTACACCTAAACGTCATGGAGGATGGCGGTCTACAAGTGTAGCCGAGTCATACATCGAAGAATCGGTGAATAACAAGATTCAAATAGCTAACAAGGTATTGGTTAGTGCAGAAAGCAAAGGAAAAACAAGCATTTTACCTATAAATGCATGTTCTGGAGTGTCAATGACCAATTTATCAAATTGTACAATTAATGTACATGTCCACAAGACTTAATTTGATGTTTTTTGTTGTTCTTGTTATGTTGTTCTTGTTATATTAACAAATTAAAACAAAATATAATTTTAAAGGAGTAATAAATTAATAAATCGGTTTTTAAAAGTAAGTTTTTTCATAATGTATTTGATTTTACTGCGAACACTGCAATCTATTTAATATGGTACCACTGCCTTCTTTAAACTCCATAACTGAAAATATATAGGGGCCGTGACTATTACGTCAGTGATGGCTCATATTTCGTGCAGAAATAGCAATGACGTAATGATTCGTGCAATATGTCATATTATGAACGATTTTGTTAATGTAAAAGGGTTGTTTATAATGCTGGTATACAAAAAAATGTACTTTTGGCGGTGATAGATGGCAGCTGGCAAGAAAGAGTATGTGGCAATTCCATATAGCTAGCGAAAACCCAAGGAAATAGAAAACTAATACGGGAAAGTCTGTGCCATTCTGTAGCACAACTAGATTTTAAACGAAAATTGCCATTTATGACTTGGTTTTTGTGTTCTTTAATATTCTAAAATTAATGTTTCCGTTCTACCAATAGGAAACAGAAAAATTAAGAAAATGACAAAAAAATGTACTTTTGGCGGTGATGGATGACAGCTGGCAAGAAAGTGTTTGTGGCAATTCCGAATAGCTAGGGAAGACCCAAGGAAAGAGAAAACTAATATGGGAAAGTCTGTAGCACCACTAGCTCGGTATCAAGGACCTAGAAAACCGGGTTTCTGGCTACACCACGTGGTAGGGGATTTTTTTCTTAATTTGGCAACTGGTTTTATCCACTTCTTCGTTTTCACGGCCCGGCAATTAATTTTTTTCCGCCGAAAATTGGCCATTTTTTCACGCAGCATTACATAACTTTCCCTATACTACGTATATCACTCCGTGTATACGCACGTATACGGGAAAGTAAAAATGGCCAATTTTCGCCCAAAAAAATCGTTGCCGGGCGCTAATAACAAAAAAGTGGATATAACCAGTTGCTAAACTAAGAAAAAAAATCCCCAAACACGTGGTATAGCCAGAAAATGGGTTTTGTGGATCCTTGATACCGAAAAACCAATTGAAAGGAAAACGTCCGTCTGTCCGTCCGTCCGTCTGTCCGTCTGTGAACACTGCTAGCGCCTAAACCATACGTACGATTTCTTCCAAAATGGATATTCCCCGGTCGATCTGGTTCTAGTCGAAACTTTGAGATTTTGAAAAAGATTCTATAAAATTTGGGGGTACTTTACATGAAGCCCCCCGGATATTTTCAAAATTTTCTCAAAAACGGCTCCAAATTTTTTCTTTAATACACTTATTTAAAATATAAAATACACTTATTTAGGTGGCATAGTTCCGATTTTTACGGATAACTCTCAATTTTCGAAAATTGCAAAAGTTTAAAATGTTTTCGGCGTCTTTCTGGTACCAAAAAATTGAAGATAGCGATTTTCCTTTTAAATAAAATTTGTTGTTCAAAGTGAGTCCTTTCATTAAAGTCATATATATTTTTTGAAAAGTTTAGTAGTTATCGTGCAATATTGCATGCTATATGTGCAATTTTAAAAAAATTACAAAAACAAGATTTTCTCAAAAACGGCTCCAATTTTTTTATTTACACTTTTGGTAGGTATAATGCCTAATGTATTTTATGAGATGACAAAAACGCCATATTACTCCATTCTTTTGTTTTTTCAAAAATTGGAAACATGCAATTTTTTTCACGTCTCGCACGTCGTTAATATTAGCGGCGATTTTTTCACATTATTATATTAATGAGTACAGATGCTTTAAATAATGTCAAGTTAAGTTTCTCGGAAATTGAATTGTTTTCTGTGAAAACTAGCTCTAAATTCCGTATTTTCAGAAACGCTCAAACGCCATTTTCTTATATATGGCTGCAATTTTTTTCTTCAAACTTTTGGAACGGATAATGCGAATTGCACTCTTTAATATGACGTAAAGTTCATATGGGGGTATTTTTTTTTGTTTTTTTCAAAAAATTTCACAAATGTAATTTTTTTAAAAGATCTGTCAAATCTTTAATATGTACATTACCAGCAATTTGTAAACACTACTGTATTTGTGAGTTAATGTTCTTCAAATAACTTCAAATGAAGTTTTTTGAGGACTCAAAAATTTTCTGTCAAAATGAGCTTAAATTTTCGCATTTTTAGTAGCGCGTAAACGCCATTTTCTTTAAAACAGCTCCAAATTTTTAAAGGAAAATTGCCATATAGGACTAGGTTTTTGTGTTCTTTAATAATTTAAATTTAATATTACGTTCTACCATTAGGAAACCGAAAAATTAAGAAAATGTCAAAAAAATTTTGTTTGGGCGGCGATAGTTGTCAGCTGGCACGATTATGTGGCAATTCCGAATAGCTCTCCGAGACGGAAGGAAATAGAAAATTAATACGGGAAAGTCTGTGCCATTCTGTAGCACCACTAGTCGCTTTTATTTTCTGAAACTTGTTTATTTGTTTTACACAGTAACTAATGACATTACTCTTACCTTGAAAAATATTGAATTATGAATAATGAATATGAAATTTTTCTGTTAAGGGAAAAAATTAATTAAAAACAATAATAATACAATTGAAACAGAAATCTCTTTTCAGTAACTAAACATCTCATCTTGCAACACAAGGAAATAAGAACTCCAAGAAAAAATAAATTATACTACTGAACCGATGAGCACATGTGGGGCCAACGAACCATACGCGCGCAGTGAGTCGCGCTGTATGCATCTGGCCGATTCCTTCCAAAGGCGACCTCGACCGAATGAGCCCACGCGCGCCCACCACACGCGCCTCCATATCTGCTGATCATATAGTATTTCGCTATGAGACACTGGAAGCACTCAGTCCAGTGCTTCCGAAGAGCTTTACAGAAGAATTCTATCCTATCTTCCTATCTGTTGGTGACAATAATAATTACGTACTCCTTTGGCAGAGATACGATTGTCGCGTCCAATATAAACTGTTTTTACCTGAAATACAATAAATGCTTCTAAAGTACTAGTCATGAAGTCTACAAGTAGACTTCGTAGTACTTGTAGACTTCGTGGTACTAGTCAAGTGGTATTTAAATGTAGGATATCCTTGGAAATGATAGTGGAAGCAATTCTTCCCTTGCTTCCATGGAATAAACGTCCCTGGCCGACCTTTTGTAGAAAATACATTATACTTATACGCTTCATAATACTTATTCGCTGCGCTTTAATTATTTGCTACTGTTCATAAATCAAATAGCTAACCAAATTAATTGTTGCGACTTCTGGTGCTTTTTTACATCCAGTGAAAAGTCATTTGAAGAGAGCGCATTGTAAGAATACAAATTGTGCATTTTGTTCATTTATAGGTCGTATCGCACCTTACCGTCACCGCTAAGATTAGGATAGACATGGAAGTAAACCTGGAAAAACTTCCACAAACCAAAAGGAAGAAATATCACAAACGTAACACAAAAAGAAAACCTCCTAAATCACGTAATGTAAACAAAAAAGAACTTCCTAAAATCAACTCAACGCTCATTTTACATATACGCGCATACAAGTACTTGACGGGACCTGCCTGCTGGCGGGAACACTTTCCCGCCAAAAGTTGTGACGTCATTCTGGACATCTCCAAGGCCTGCGTGGCTGGCCAAGCTGGCCAAGGGACATCTCTAATACAAAGTTGCGATGTAGTAATATGCCTGGCACAAAAACAGATTTTGGAGCAAGAGAACATACTTATTATACTGTGGTATGGACTTAGTAGGTTCTCACCTCCTTGCTCTAAATAACAGTTGTACTGTGATATTATACACACGAAGTATAGTTTGTGAATATACAATTTTGCACTTGCTGCACAGAAAATGCCCACAATGCTCTGCGGCTAGTACCAACCTCATGATTGTAAACTCCAAGATATACCGGAAATGCATTCAACGCGCTCTGACGGATGAATATTTCCTTGTATATAAGAAGGATACGGAAACTTCAATTGGTCTTTCATGGTGAACAGCGGGAACTGGTAATAGCGTGCTGTGTAGTTTGGTGTGTTGTGACCTCGTGGTGGAATATGGTAAGCGTTATCCACGAATTAATAGCCGATCTTTGTATTATAATAGTTCAAAATGTAGTATGTAAGTGGTATTTAATGCAGTTAGTTTCTTAATGTAAGTAGTTTCGTTTTTTTAAGAATATTAATAATTGTACTGGAAGTTCGTTTCTTTCCAACAAATGTTAACATCGCACTCTGGTACTACTTTTTTCCAGATTAACATATTTATTTCTTACGGGTAGTCGCTACGTTGCGTTAAAATAATGGGATTTTTATTTGTGATATTGGGTTGGTTTTTTTTTTTTGTTTTTTTTGATATTTTACTTATGATGATATTCCTAAAAGGTGTACAATTCTATACCTGATAAATGTGAAGGTATTAACGACGAGCGGACTGATCATTATGAACGAAATTTAATCATAGTATGTTGAATATAGGAAGGTAACGGATATGTAATTATTTCAGTCTCACCGAAAGTTCAGTGCGCCACGCCATGGCTCCATGGGCTTCTATCCCAAGAAGCGAGCAAAGCGGCATCGTGGTAAGGTGAAAGCTTTCCCAAAGGATGATCCGCAAAAACCTGTTCATCTCACTGCTTTCGTTGCTTACAAAGCCGGAATGACTCATGTGGTCCGAGAGGCAGATAGACCTGGATCCAGTAAGTTTTTTAAATTCCTGCAAGCATGGTGGAGCGTTTTATGGAAATCGGGCAATACTATTAATGGATTGAACTTGGTCTAGGGACAAATCTCACTGGATTGGCCATGTGTTCCTAAGAATTCGCCATTCCGAAAGTCTCGTACTAATACTTGTTTCAATACCAAAGTACTTTAACGGTCGAGCTGACGTGTGTGGTACATCTATACTTATAAAGAGGCCAATGGCATAAGGTCATCGTTTCACCTACCTTATAAAAGTAATCTGAAAGTGGTAAGCATGTTTCTGAGGCAATGAGTCATGTTGAGGATGTTTGTGATCAATTAAAAAGGTTATTTTTATAAGGCAGTTGGTGTAACAATGACTTAAGGTCATCAGCTACTTCAATAAAAATTGAAAAATGGCCTTTGTGATGGATTTAAAAGTACTAATGCCCTCCTTACATAGTGGATTTTGCAAAAACTATTTTAAGTTCAGATTTTGTGGAATGTTTTACTAGTGTTAATTTCAGGCTTGCCTAGAATTCATATTTTATACACATGCACACACAGCATTTCACATATGCTACTGCTACAGGAATCAATTTTTCTATCAAATGTTCATTTTTATTAGTTTTACAAAAGAAAAACTTCATTTCCTTTGCCGGATCGTTGAAAAGCCATTCCTTCTAAAATCAGGATTCTCTGTGAATGTGATCCTTTGGTAATTTTGATCAAATCAGGTTTGGATTGAATTCCCACTTGTGTGACTGAAATTTTGCTTCTATTAAATTTCAGAGGTTAACAAGAAAGAAATTGTGGAAGCAGTTACTATTTTAGAAGCACCGCCAATAATGATAGTAGGTGTAGTTGGCTACATTGAAACACCTCATGGTTTACGCTCACTGCGTACCATATGGGCAGAACATCTTTCAGAAGACTGCAGAAGACGTTTCTATAAGAACTGGTAATATATTATTTGTATAGATGTTGTATGGAGTAAAGTAACATTGATCTAATGATCTGGGTCAGCTCTCCGCTCACTAGATGAGAGTTTAAGAGTACTTGGAACGAATCTTAAATGATTTTGACCAAGTTACCAGTTCAGTCTCCTCTCGTAGAAGAGACAGACTGGCTTCCTTTGTTTGCCTAGATCCTGGATTGCTAAATATTCACAGGTACAAATCCAAAAAGAAGGCTTTTACCAAGGCTGCAAAAAAATGGCAAGATGACCTTGGCCGTAAATCTATTGAAAGTGCTTTTTCAACCCTTGAACGTTACTGCAAAGTTATCAGAGTTATAGCACATACCCAGGTATATTGAACAAGACACTAGTCTTTTCATTTTAATTTTGAATGGTTTCCTTGCACTTGGCTTTTATTCTGTAAAGCTAGTTATACTTTCCAATTACATGTATTCAACTCTGAAATAGACTGCACTTCCTATTTGGCATTGTATCCAACCTTGATCAATGTTTCTTTAATAAAACTTCATTCCATAGATGAAACTTCTTCCTCATCGCCAGAAGAAGGCTCATATTATAGAAATTCAACTGAATGGTGGAACTATAGCTGACAAAGTGAAATGGGCTAGAGAACACCTTGAAAAGCCTATACCAGTAGCCCAGGTTTTTGCTCCAGATGAAATGATAGATGTTATTGGAGTAACTAAGGGCAAAGGATATAAAGGTATTTTTTACTGGTGTCATGTGCATCTGGAATTTATTAACTGTGTTGGTTTTATTTAAATAGTGAGAGATCTGTTGTGCTTGGGATTAAGGATGCATTAAAAATTGCTACTTCTGAGAAAAGGTAATATTAGCCTTACAGTTTATCTCGGTTGTTTAAGAGTTTAAACTGAATAGTCTGTGATTTATACACTTACATCCACATATAGCATGTGTTGTGAATCAAGCACAAGAACAAAAAATTTTTTCCCACTTAACTGTACTTACTCCCTGGCATGATACAGTATGTTTCTTTTTAATACAGAATGCTATGATGATAATATACTTACTTGCGCATGCTGAGTGTTGCAACTGAAGATAATTGCTGCCTTCCTACTGATACAATTTTAATTTATCTAAATTTTTGTACTTTCTTGTGTAGGATCTAAAATGTTTTGTGTGTTTTAGGTGTCACCTCTCGTTGGCATACAAAGAAGTTGCCTCGCAAAACACATAAGGGGTTGCGTAAGGTTGCTTGTATTGGAGCATGGCATCCGAGTAGGGTTTCCTTCACAGTTGCAAGAGCTGGTCAGAAAGGTTACCATCATCGCACAGAGATGAACAAGAAAATTTATCGTATTGGACAAGGCATTCATGCTAAAGATGGAAAGGTTGGTATTACTAATTCATCTATTTTGAAGTGAAATGATAAATTGGGTGATTCAAATAAGAGGCATTGGCTTATTCTCAAGAGAGTCTTTGTTCAGAGAATATTTTGGCCAACAAGCATTTGTTCAGCGTATGAATGAAAATTTTCGGGGGTTAGATTCTCATTTGAGGACAAAATTAGAAAATTCGCATTGTCTATGCATTGATGAGATTTTGTTCAGATTAATGTTATATAATAACTTGTTTTAACTGTAACTTTATTTTTACAAGCTGCCAGAAATTGTTTTAAGTCTACAATCGTTACAGAACAGAATTTTTTGAACATGCACTTTTTCACATATAGAGTAAATATAATACAGAAACATGGTGTCAGTTGCCTAAACCATTGCTCTAGAACAGACTGCATGATAGCCCTAATTTTGAATAAACAAGCCATTGGAATTAAGCTTCCCTCTTCTTTTATTTTACTTTCACTGAAAGACGCAATGAATTTTTGAGGTGTCTCACAACTTGAAAGGCCTAAAGTTTTATCCAGATAAATTGTCCATTGGTTTCTTATATTCATGAACAATGCTATATTATGACGTTTCTAGTTTTATAATCTCTCATAAATGAGGCACCTCAAGACCAGACTTGGAAACAATGAGAGGGTGTGGGCACAAAAGCAGTTAATTCCTGTTTTTAATCAAATACATGCGAGCATGTGCTCAGATCCTTGGTATTTTCTCAGCTTGAGAATATCCTCAAAACTTGATCATACGCTAGTTTTTTTTAAGGGGGGAAGTAAATAGAATTTGCTCCTCTTTTATTTGGATCACCCAATAAATCCTCAACAGTTGGAAACCTGCATTAAATATTAAAATGTGAGATAATGGAAATGCTGAAATTGTGTAAATACAGGCAATTAATTGTGCATGGTTCTCTTTTACTCCAATGATGAATGTCCTATTATGTTTATGGTTAGAATTAACTGATTAACTTTGAGGAAACTAGGGCGGTCTGAGAAATCTGTGATAATTTCTTTTTAAATGAAAGTACAGTACATATTAATGTTATCTCTTTTTTTTTTTCTTTCTTGTTTTTAGCTTGTTAAGAACAACGCCTCCACAGATTATGATCTGACAGAGAAGACTATTACTCCAATGGGTGGTTTCCCTCACTATGGGCAAGTTAATAATGACTTCATTATGATTAAAGGGTGTTGTATGGGTCCCAAGAAACGAGTTATCACATTACGCAAGGTGAGTTTGAATAAATCTGTGAGGTACTACAAGCAGACTAACCCACATTCTTTGTGAATGTGAGTTATTGACATTAACTGATTATTTATTTATTTGTAATCAATACAGCCAGCAGTAACACTGATGTTAACCTGATTCATCAGATACAATATATAATTAATTGAAAATATTGTATCACAAAATATACAAAGTTGGTGTATAGCGAGTTACAGTAGAGAAATAATAAGTTAATTTATCTATTCACAAAGTAAAAATGTAAGAGGCTTAACATAGTTCAGATAGAATGAAATATGTTGAGTTAATCTATTTACATAGCGATCGTTTAGGTTTTTGAAAACATTGAGCGAGGATGCAGTCACAACAGGTTCGGGAAGGAGATTCCGCACTTCTACTATTCTATTTCTCAGGAAGTTTTTGTGTTGAACCATGTTGTGTGTAGACTTCATCAGATTCATATTGTCCTCTTAAGATTGGTGTGTAGAAAAGAGGAATATGAGGAAAGGAGTAAAATTTGGTATAATCTGCATACATTATGACATTGGAGGCCTTGTTGACAGGGAGATCACTATTGTCACAGTCGTGTAATGGCGGGTCGCTTGCCAGCTGCGCATCACGCCTGCTTGTCACATGATGCACGGTAGCCAATCGCTGCCATTCTGCCGCTGATAGTTTGAATGGGCTGACCACGGAATCTTTTCAATTTATTTCTGTCATTATGTTTAATAATGAGTCATAACAAGTGTTTCAAATATTCTTGGAACAGTGGCAATGGAAGGGGAGAAGAAAACTCAGCCAATGGTTCACAAACAAGCGTGTGAGAAAGTGTTCAGTGTGTATCAGTATTTAAAATTGGAATGCGATCATGGCAGGCCGCTGCTCAGCGTTGCAAAGTGCGAACAAAGAACTGCCAACTCTTTTAATGTAAGCCTTCGGACAGTGCAAAGAATAGCGAAAGAAGCAAAATCATTGGAAGAGAAAGGTGAAGTGCAGTTTCTCTCCTGGCAAAACACGACAGAGGTATATACCTGTAACTGGTCTCAATGAATTTGAAGTTTATTAAGACAGAAAGTGTTGAAATTTTATGATAAAGGACAATTTCCCACTGCAAAGAAACTTGTGCAGGAAATGAAACGGGCCATGGGATTTGCTGGCAGTTGTCAATGTTGCGTATTCTGGAGTCTCTTGGTTTCAAATATCGCAAAAACAATAACAGCAAAAAGTTTCTAATGGAAAGAAATAATATAGCTGCCGCTAGAACTTTTTCTGAGAACCATGTATGACTTGAGGAATTTGACCGTACTGTCTATTATTTCGATGAAACTTGGTTGGATCAAAATCACACCATTGCATATTAGTGCACTCTTCACCATGGGCAGAATGCACTCTTCAGATAGCTTTAGAGTTCCGACTGGCAAAGGCAAACGTTTGATAATTTGTCATGCAGCCTCTGCCTAAGACAGGATTCGTACCACATAGTGAACTGATATTTTGTTCCTGTACAAAACTCCACTCTGATTATCATGGCGAAATGGACGCGAATAAATTTAGTCAGTGGTTTACCACTAAATTTTTACCCTTTCCAATACAAACTAGTGGCTACAGACTGGCACAGACTTTCCTGTATTAGTTTTCTATTTTCTTGGGTCTTTGCTAGCTATTCAGAATTGCCACATACTCTTTCTTGCCAGCTACCATCTATCACCGCCAAAAGTACATTTTTTTTGTCATTTTCTTAATTTTTCGGTTTCCTATTGGTAGAAGGAAAATATTAATTTTAGAATATTAAAGAACACAAAAACCTAGCCGTAAATGGCAATTTTCTTTTAAAAATTACGTGCCGTTTAAGAGAAAATGGCGTTTTAGTACTACAAAAATTCGAAATTTGAAGCTCATTTCACAGAAAATGATTGAGTTTTCAAATCCTTTATTTGAAGCACTTACACTCACAAATATAATGATCTTTACAAAGTGCTGGTATTGTGAATATTAAAGATGTGAGAGATCTTTCAAAAAAATTACAATTACGTAATTTTTGAAAAAAATAACTTGAAATAAACTTTACGTCATATTAAAGAGTTTAATTATCGCTATCCGTTACAAAAGTTTCACGAAAAAAATTGCAGCCATATACGAGAAAATGGCGTTTGAGCATTTTTGAAAATGCTGAAATTTGAGCTACTTTTCACAGAAAACTGTTGTGTTTTCGAAACTTTACTTGACATTATTTAAAGCATATATACTCATAAATATAATAATGTGAAAAAATCGCCGATAATGTAAATATTAACGATGTGAGAGACAAGTAAACAAATTTACAATTTTGTAATTTTTGAAAAAACCAACCAATAGACCAAAATGGCTTTTATGTCATTGATAGAGTACATTTACCACTATCTCTACCAAAAGTTTAAAGAAAAAATTTGGAGCCGTTTTTGAGAAAATATTGTTTTTGTATTTTTTCAAAATTGCACATATTGCACGAACACTACCAAACTTTTGAAAAACATTTATGTGACCTTTATTAAAGAACTCAATATGCAGAACAAATTTTATTTCAAGAAAAAAATCTCTATCTTCAGTTTTGTAGTTGGAGAAAGACACCGAAAAAAAATTCACTTTCACAATTTTCGAAAATTCACAGCTGTACGTGAAAATTGGACCTATGCCATGTTAAAAAGTGTATTTTACTTTATTCATACAAGAAATTTAAAGAAAAATTTTGGAGCCGTTTTTGAGAAAATTTTGAAAATCCCCGGGGGGCTTCATATAAAGTACCCCCAAATTTTGAAGAATCTTTTTCAAAATCTCAAAGCTTCGACTAGAATCAGATCGACCAGGGAATATCCATTTTGGAAGAAATCGTACGTATGGTTCAGGCGCCAGCAGTGTTCAGACGAACAGACGGACGTTTTCCTTTCAATTCGGTTTTCGGTATCAAGGACCTAGAAAACAGGGTTTCTGGCTACACCACGTGTTAGGGGATTTTTTTTTTTTCTTAATTTAGCAACTGGTTTTATCCACTTACTCGTTTTCACGGCCCGGCAATTAATTTTTTTCCGCCGAAAATTGGCCATTTTTTCGCGCAGCATTACATAACTTTCCCTATACTACGTATATCACTCCATGTATACGTACGTATACGGGAAAGTAAAAAGGCAGACATTTTAGAGTGGCTATCCAGCAAAAACATTTCATGTGAGGCTACAGACTCGAGTGGAATTATTGAATTTAGTGAAAATGATCAAACCATGTTTCAAAGAGTTATGATCTGCAAAAAATCATGGGCATATGGTAGTTAGATTGCCCCCATATCATTGTCAGTACAACCCAATCAAATTATTACAAAATGCCTTATTATTAATTATTGGGCACAAATAAAAATGGATGTTGCAAATCGAAACAAAACGTTTACTATTGCTGGTGTTGAATTGTAATGTTAAAACGTGGGCAAAAAGTGTTCGACATGCTGAAAAATTTCAGGAAAAAGATTTTTCTAAAGAATGTGAGGGATGCTGTAAAGGAGCCCATTATTATAAACCTTCAATCTGACTCCTATTCAGAGGACTCGAGTGACGAAGACAGTGATGAATGATATAATGTAGATTACAATATGAAATAAAATTATTTTTCTCCAAAATTATCGCTAAATCTTTAAACGTTTATGCTCATTTTCATAAAGAATACTGTAGTGTATCCAAGAAAAAAAGATATTGTTATCCACGGCCTAAGGAAGTAGACCATGGCTACAGTAACTCTAGTTGTCCGTGCATTATCTCAAGGTGATTTCTTGTGCGTGCTCCTCGCAGCTCAGCTGAGAATCGTGTGGGTTGTCGAAGAGCGGCAACAGCGGAAGGACCCAGGCGCCTTCCTCCCTGTGCGGCCGACGTTACACGACGGTGACAATAGTGTACGGTATAAATAGTATATATTATTTACAGTATAGTAGTATACAATAGTGTACAGTATATAATATATTATTGTATTATGACTCGCAGTATGGCATGTATTAACTGATAACGTGATAAGGTATTAAATATAGGTTTATATTATCACTTAATGTCAATAACTCGCATTCGCAAAGATTGTAGGTTAGTCCGCATGTCCTCTGTGCCTCATTTATATGCAACATCATGTTGTTGGGGGGGGTGTGTGTGTGTTTTTTTTTATATATTAATTAATTATATAAATGGAAAATTTTGTTTCAGTCTCTGCTTGTCCATACAAAGAGGAAGGCATTAGAGAAAATAAATTTGAAATTTATTGATACTTCTTCAAAGTTTGGCCATGGTAGATTCCAAACTGCAGCTGATAAGGCAGCTTTTATGGGTCCTTTAAAGAAGGACAGATTAAAGGAAGAGGCTGCTGCAAATGCATAAGTTGTAAGTAATATTTTCAATTAATTTAATTGCTTGACATGTATTCCATAGAATGCATTTATATAAATGTGTGTGATATCAATTTAACTTCATTTTTTTGATGACAAATCATAGAGCATTTAAAACTGACCATTAAATGTTGAACAATGATAGGCCTGAAAATTGTTAATTATATATGAATAAGGTTAAATTTCCAAAACTTGTTCTAATGTTCATTTTTGTTCCAGGTGAATTTGAAATTCTGTTGCTGTAACGGATATGGAATAAATTACATAAAATGATGTTGCCTTTGAAATTCATTTGAATATTCCAACAATTCATTTACATTCATGGCATATAAGAACATAGGTTGTGGTTTTCTCTATTGTGCAGTTCTCTATGTCCATGAAAGTAAAGGAATACAGTGAACCATTGTAACTTGCTCTTACATATCATTCAATTTGCTGTAAAGTCTCTGCAAGGAAGCTACAGTAAAACTTCCTCAATACATGTTCAGCCAGCAGAATCTAAAGGGACTGTTTTTTTAAATTTATTTGTTTTCTTTTTCCCCTCCTATTGGAAAATCTTCTGCATTATGCAATGTAATTCTGCGGAATTTAGTTTCCAGTCTAAGATTTATGTTCACGTTTAAACTATTACTGTATTGAGCAACTTTTACTGCAATATGGATATTTATAATTACATTTATTTTTTTAACCCCAACACATCTATCCCTTGTTGGTGTTCAGATATTAAACTTAAGTTTTATTTGGCTCCAACATGGATCTGATTTACTAACACTAATGGTAACTTTTACGCAACGTGTCAAAAACTTCCAAGTAATCAATAGAAACTGAGTTTCTATTGCCGTGCCATATTGTTGGGTCATGGGGGAGGGGGGGGCGGCATCCACTTGCTACTTTTGGAAGAGTTTGAATCCTCAAATAAAATGCTTGACTAACATAACATCAATTAATAAAATATCCTATAAATCCTTAATAAAATGCTTGACTAACATAACGTCAATTAAAGTTATAATTAATGTTACTTTATTTTGCCCTGCTATGCTTGTCAACTTTCTCAATATTTACTCTTTACTATTGTGATTTTACTTTGATTTTTGCTGGTGGGTGTTGATCAACCTCCTTTTACCATTTAACCATCCTGTTACCTTTTACTTTAGTGCCTCCTATAACTTTCGAACAATTGGAAGTTATTGCAATCCTATTTTCATGGATGACAGAATGGGGATAATTGATGTGTAATCATTTTTATTTGGTCACATGTTTTAAGAGATGTTTTGGATACCTTAGATTTTTCGAATGGAACCAGATGCAAGAATTCACGATATTTTGCATAGTTTTCGGTGGGGGCTGCCGGCAATTACGTGATAGCCAGCACTGCTCGATACAATCATGATCACGCGACTCCTGATATGGTATCTCATCTTTGTTGTTCTCAGCGTTGGAATGATGGTGCAATTTTTATAACTTTGCCTCTCGAGGCCCATCTGGACGATAGAATCTCATGGTATTTTGCATCATTCTTAGTGCTGCTAGTTACATGATCACAAACTTCGTACGCAGGGCTTGTGATCTTGTGACTTCTACGCCCATATTCTCAATACCGTGTAATACGAGAATTATCGTCGAGTCCAGATAATTCGCGAATCAAAGCAAAAATCCTTATTCACGAGGCAGGATCGGTTGCGATTCGCGGATTAGACACCCCGATTTCGATCCGTGGGTTATACATCCGATTTCGGCGTATAATTCGCGAATTGCACTTGGTTGCCATTGGCGACTCTGTTAAACAATACAGACGACTCCGCCAAGTACAATTTGTTTGCTGTTGAGTTTACGGAATGCGTTTGAAATAAAGAGAGACCCTTCTATTTGCTTCCCTTCCGTCATCAGTAATATAAATCATCTGAGTAGTCAGTTACATGCTGAATAATTTTAAATAATAATATTGTTTCTAGTAATGGGTTCAGCAATTATCGTATTTAATATTATATAATTTGGACTTATCATTCTATCAGTGCGGGTTATTTTTTAATAAAATCACATTATTAGCTTTTGCTTTCAATTAAAGGTATGGTCATAGTTTATCTTACTTTCATCTATTAGAATGTCTTTTTTAATTTTCACATTCACTATAGGAGATCATCAGAAATATATACTTGTAACACCCAAAAACAGTGTAGATATTGTTAACATAATCAGGCAAATAAATGGTCAAGGAATTTCAAGTTAAATATTTGAATAAACCATAAATTCAAATAAATTGAAATGGATTACAAGGGTTTAAAGAAAGAATACAATAATAATTAGACAAAAATGCTACTAAGTAGATCCTTGGTTAAAATGAATTATAAGTTTTTTTCATTTGAAGTAAATAAATAAAAACAGAATGCAATTAACAAATATTTTTATTTCATTAATGTACAATATTGAAACAGAAACTTTTCTGGTAAGTAAATGATAATTTTCACAAATTTAATGCCCAAATACAGGAATTACTGAACCCTAAGTTATAAACACAATAAATAAAAATAAAAAAGAAGAGACATAGAAAAATATGCTGAATGGTTTCAATGGGTGGTATGAATAAAAATGAGTACTTTCTCAGGAGTACTTGCTCCGGAGCAAAGTGAGTCTACTCCACAGCACTGAGCAAAAGCTCCATTTCGTATGAATAAAAACTTCGTATGTCTCCAGAGAACTTGCTCATGTCTCGCGAGCATTTGCTTGCTGTGAACAAGCGATAGTGTGGGCAAAGAGTTTTTAAAATGGAATTCCTGAGTAACAAAGAGGTTACATACGTTACGCGCGCCGCATATCATTTGTTTTTTTTCGTGGTTGATTTGTGAGGAAGCTGGAGTTTGCTTGTGTTGGAACACGAAGTTGTGAGATCGTACTGTTTCGCGAATATCCTGCATATTTGTAACTCGAAATGAGTAGCAGCAGTGACGAGGATCAGAAGGCGCCGGAGTCACAACTGATTTTCGCTGAGATGCTCAGCAATAATCGGGTAGTATTTGAGAAGAGCCAGCTTCCGGAGGTACGAAGACGCCGGAAAGAAGCTCTTCAGAATTTAAAAACGCAATACACCGAAAAATTCGGAGTTCTTATAAGTGAGGAACAGTTAACAAAAAAAATATGCAATATAAAAACCCGCTTAAAAGCAAAAACCGACAAAAATCGTACTGGAAACAAAAAAATTAAATTGAAGGCCTGGGAAAAAACAGTTTACGAATTGATGAATGGGGACAGTAATCCCACAGTGTGCCAAATAAAAGGTAAGAAACCTATTGTATTCTTATTATTTCATTATCTTAACTGAATATATTCACAAGCATGTACATCATAATTTTTGTAAGAGAACATGTGTTCATTTTATTTCATTATGTTAACTGAATATATTCAGTATCATTTACATTATAATTTATGTAAGAAAACCTGTATTCATTTTGATCATTAACACGTGTTCTTACATAAATTATAATGTAAATGATTCTGAATATATTCAGTTAACGTAATGAAATGATAACTGAATATATTCACAAGCATGTACATCATAATTTTTGTAAGAGAACATGTGTTCATTTTATTTCATTATGTTAACTGAATATATTCAGTATCATTTACATTATAATTTATGTAAGAAAACGTGTATTCATTTTGATCATTAACACGTATTCTTACATAAATTATAATGTAAATGATTCTGAATATATTCAGTTAACCTAATGAAATGATAACTGAATATATTCACAAGCATGTACATCATAATTTTTGTAAGAGAACATGTGTTCATTTTATTTCATTATGTTAACTGAATATATTCACAATCATTTAAATTACATTTTATATCAATTTCAGGAGCAGTATCTTCAGCTGGAACCAGCAATGAAGCAGCAGCAGGATGTGCTTCTGATGAAGAAATACGGGCGGAGAGCTGCAGCGGGACTCCTGCAAGGGTGCTATCTCGCCCTGTAAAAAAAAGAAGATTAGTGGACTTAGAAACAGATGAAACTAGATCAATGTCAAACATCGAATTGACAAGACTGGTTTTATTGGAGGAGTTACAAGTGCTACGATTAAAAAAGGAGAAGTATCTGTGGGAAAAAAGTATGAGGGAAAGTGAGTGTGTTGTTTTTGAAAATGAATAAAGAAAATTATACTTACAAATTAAAATCTGTGGATTATTCTTGACAGTTCATCCCTCCTACGTTGTCCTCTCAATCTGTCAGCAGCTCTACCTTCTTCTGGGGGTTGTAATTCTTCCTCAGGTTCAATGATGTCCGTTGCAAAATCCTCATCATGTAAGTATTTTGCTACATTGTGCAAAATAAAACAGCACAAAACAACTGATGGTATCTTTTTCCGTGGCTAGTCTCACTCTACTTGCAAAATTGGAAAGCGTTGTTTAAGTTGCCCGAAACATCGTTCAATGGTAACACGCTCCTTTTTCAAACACCTATTGAAAGAGAGATGTTCTGGCATTACAGGATTTTTATATGGCACCATGAGCCACGGAGCAATTCCATAGCCTGAATCGCCAAGTAGCAACACATCGCTTTGTCCTGATAATAATTTGTGTGGATGGGAATTCTTCCAAATTCGAGAATCGTGAACTGATCCAGGCCAAGAAGCGTCCATGCTAGTAAATTCTTCTTTAGCATTGCATGTTGCCTGAATATTTATGGAATGAACGCCTTTCCTATTGATATATTCATCAGCATGAGTAAGTGGCTTCTTAATCAGAATATGCGTACAGTCAAGAGCACCAATTGCATTAGGGAAAATGTATCTTTCCTGCCACAGATCTCTTGCATGCTGGAGATCCATTGCAGTTCTTGGGAACTGTATCCAATACCGTTTTTTTTCTTTTATTTTCTCCGTTACGAAACTAAATGTCTTGCTCACTGTGGACTGATCCACGCCAACATCTTCTGCCACTCCTACCTGAAAACCAGGATCGGCCACGTAGCGAAGAAAAATTTTCATTTTTTGCTCATTGGTTAGAGCTCCGCCTCTCGTTTCTTCACGAACGCCGAGAAAATGTTGTGTCAACCATACAACATTGTCCTTTCGAATCGGTAAAGATTCTTATAATTCATGTCGTATGACTCTCGCCGAATCTTGTAAATTTTTTTTCTCCGCTGCATCTGCATGTGAGCACACGGCATATGCACGGCCATTTTAACCTTACTTTTCAAACGCGAGTCTGCTACAGAGGTCCCTCCAAAATTTTGAAGCAACTGCTCAATCTACTGAGTAAACACTAAACTTTATTCATACCAATTCTGAGCATTTGCTCGCCAGTTGAGAGTACGCTCAGAGACGGAGTAAGTTCTCATAGACTGAGCAATTGCTCACCCACTTTATTCATATGAAATTGAGAAGGATCTCCGAAACTCGGAGCAAAGAGTAATTACTCATTTTTATTCATACCACCCAATGTAATGAATATTGTATTTCTTTGCTAACCATTTGGAGAACAAATATAAAATCTCAAATTGCTAAAAACAAACAAATAAAGGATGTAGTCCATATTTGATCCCATTACTAATTTAACCTGTAGACAAAATTTAATTTTTTTAAAGAATGAATTGTTCGTTCTTCATATCTTGATAATATTCAAATTTTAGGTAGATAAACATTACATCCTCAACTCATGTTCATTCATAAATTCAAATTCTTCTTGATGCTTTAAGAATGTGGAATCCTTCAGGTACTGTTTGCATTCCTGGGAAGTAGATACCATTCTCATAATTTCTGGTCCCTCTCGCAGCTGCTGGTACTGGTTATCTGTCTCTGACATTTCCTATTTGGAAATAAAATATTAATTTTTAAGGATATCTTTATGAGTCGCTTTTTCTAAATATGAATATTATTGCATAAAGAAAGGTTCCATTCATTGTAGACGATCAGGTGATAATAAAATATATTTCATACAAAGTTGAAATTTGTACATAAAACAAAGTTGGAGTTTTTACAATGTTTCAGAGATAATGTGTCTCCATCATCACAAATCATTTGTCTCCATCACAAATCATTTGTCTCCATCGTCAGGTACATCTCTGAAACATTGTAAAAACACCAACTTTGTTTTATGTACAAACTTCAACCTTGTATGAAATATTTTTTTATTATCACCTGATTGTCTATAATGAATGGAACCTTTTTTATGCAATGAAGAAAGACAAACAATAAAAACTTATGAATATTATTGACATGAATATGATTGTAGAAATTGTAAAATAACTGGTTTCATCACTGCCAACAAAAGTTTGCTGATAATAAAGAAACTTGTTTCATTTATCTACAATGTCAACGATATGTCACAAATCCATCAACGTTATAGTAAAGATTACCAAAGATGAACTTCAGGAAACATGTGTTTCAATTTATTTACAATTGAGAGTGTAGAATTAGATTTTAAAAAAAGAATAAATGAAAAAATAAATTCTGCACTCTACAAATGCTTTGAAGGATGGTTCAGTTGTTAAAAAAATTAATAATAAAATTACTAGCAATAAACAAATTGAAAAATCAAAACAATTTTATTTTAATTACTTCCCTTATACAACAGTTCTTAATTTTTTTTAACTCCTAAGTTCAGAAATCCAACCCTGCAATCAGTCCAAACATATATAATATTCTAAAAGAATGTTTGATACTGGAATCCCAATCTAATTTAGACTATGCACATTAACAATATGCACAATATATTTATAGAAGTTGTGGTATCAGGTATCATAAGGCAGAATCAATATTTATTGTTGACATTTAATTAATCTTTCTTTAAATTTAATGATATTATAAAATATAAATGAATTTTAAAATTCAATATTTTTTATATTCAGCCTACATTACATTTTCAGCAACAAAGTAACAATAATCTGCTTTAGCTTCCAGAAATAGAAGGGTATTTTTCATTATACAAGTATATATTACTATGGATTCAGAGAAGCACAAAACATAAATATGAATTAGTACATTTAACAATAAGAGTTCATGAAAATGTGCAAATAATAGTTTTCGAATCTACGTGAAAACCAAAAAATATTTTATATACTATTTCACATTTATTCCAGTATGTCACACACAAAAATAAAATTTAATTTTGTATCTTCTGAAGAAGACAAAATAACTTTGACATCTGGGCAGGATTATTTCCAATCTTTAAATTTTATGACAATTATACTGAATTTGTTTTTGTTTTATTAAAAGACATGGTTTATCATGTTTTATTGTATACATTTCATTTTAAAAAATTGTGCAAGTGCATACTCGAATTTGAATGTTTCATGACATCAGATTTGATTTGAATCATGACATCAGTCATGCAGTATTACTTGCATTTGTTTCATGACATCAGATTTGTTTGGTAAAACCATGGTTCAGGGTGGCACGATTCCTTTGCAAATAGTCTTGAGGTGAAATTATTGTATTAGTTGCACTAAAAACTACTGAAATAACTTTTGCATGTAGCCCTTCACCAGAACACACAGTATCAATCAAAAATATTTGTAAAATTCTTGGTAGAGAGCCAACACTGTTGTTTTGAAAATTAAATTCACAACTTGCAAAGTAAAAAGGTAAATAAAACCAAAAACACTTACTTTGAGTCATATTAACTGCCTTTTCATATCCCAATTCATAGTCACATGCAGTACGTTCTTCAGGCGGACGAATGCAGTAATTTCCCATCCAATTAAGTACACAGTGTTGTAGCTGCTTCTATAATTGTAAATAGGAACTTTATTATCACTCCTGCCTTTTAAACCATTCTTTTCACACCTTTATAGTTGTTCTTAACTGCTGAACAATACTTACTGCGTTGAAATTCGTTTGCAGGTTATGTGATGCTTCTTTTTGCTTTTGTAACTTTGCTTACAATAGTATTCGCGTATTTGTCAATGACAATTGTGAAAATATCAATTTCTTAAATAGAAATGTTAGATTGGTTGGCCCTGGATACATTTCTCAGAACGCGAAGTGGAAATTGGAGATCGCGTTTGAAGTGGCGCTATTACTAATGTTTACAAACAGAACCACGACATCGTGATACTCCACAGCCAATCATAGTACTGTAACATTCTGACCAAGGATTACCCTCGAATCCGTCAATTCTCTGATGACCGCGGCTTGTGAATAAGAACAATGAGTTATCCGAGTGTTAACCTAATCCGCGAATTCCTCGATTCACAGATTATTTTCGAAGTAATCCATGATTGAGAATACGGGCGCTAGTGGTACGATCTAAGACTTGAAACGCTGTGTGGTATTCCATTGTGACCATAAGGGCTTGATGCAGCTATGTGAAAATTGCGCTATAACAAAATGTGCTCTGACGGATGTGCAGAAATAACCATTCAGATTTGACATGCCACTCCTTTTCTACAATAAGGACTCACCTATAGGAGCAACATTTAATTATTCAGTGCAGTTCATACATGATTTTTTTTTCTTTCAAATTTTGTATTGAGTATTGAAAAGAATGTTTTTGAATTAAGGACTGAAAATACAAATTTCACGTAAGTAGCATGTATTAAAATAAGATTACATCCCCCGACTTGACGCCACTAAATTATTTTATTTGGGGTTTTCTTCAAAACGCCTGTACCAAAAGGCTGCAACTGCAAAAGTACAACCACACATGTACCAAGAGCGCGAAGTCTACAAGGAGATTCAACTCCGGTGTTGGAGGGGTGGTGGGGTATGTACGAAAAATAAGATGACAAAACTGGACCCTTTCGACTTCAGCGACAACCCGGCGAGAGAAGGAACTTTTCTTGGCTGATAATCCGCATACTTAATTGGGCCCAAGTGGGTCAGTCGACGCCGGTTACCAAGAAAATATACAAGTCAGTTGCTGCCGGTTGCTAAGAAAATATTCATGAAGGGTTTAACAACTCTTTAAGATTTGATTAATTTCAATGAACTTAGGGGAAAACCTAACCTTTTTCACGAGGTTTATCCGTGTGTAAATGAATGTCTGAAAAGTTAAAATATTTTAGTTACTTGTTTTATATCTTACATTCTTTCCCAGTCGCTCAATTTTCATATTCGTAAAATTTTCTTCACCTTTATTCTTTTAACCAACCCCCCCTACTTTTTTTTCTGGTGGCAATCAACAATTCATCGCTGTTCCACTCCACAATGTGGAATCCACATGGCTGACGGTATTCAGATCTACTTTTTAACCCTTTCGCTGCTAACGACGCATCGGTGCGTCAAGCATTGCCATGCCCGTGGTGCTAACGACGCACCGGTGCGTCGCGCTGCTCTTTCGGGTTCTCGTGTTAATTGTTAGATCGCTTTCGAAATTAGGCGATTGCCTCTACATTGGTCCTGTTCTGGACACTTTGAATTTTATTTTGGTGCTCACTAAATAGCGTTTCAATGCTTCTGTTGCGAGATTTTTCTCGTGTTTTGGAAGGCATGGGCTGCTTGCCACCGGCCGCTGCGTCCGGCGCGCGGACAGGGAGAGGAGAAGCGAGCGCGGGCCGTCCTGGGGCCCGCGCGCGTTTCCGGCCAAGCAAGAGCAGGTCAAAAGATTATTGCAGTACCAGAATAGGAAAACCCTTTTGTCTATCCACTCTCCGTCTTTACTTCAACACATTTCCGGGTACTGCTTTTCTCTTGTGACTTTCCTTTCCTGGTGTACGGTACGTGTCTTGATTTTCGATTTATAAATTAGACATTTGGCATTGTTTTTTGGTACGATCAGGTGCCGGTCCAAAGCCCGGATCTAAAAAGATGGAAAGTGTACGTTGTTTTGATAACTGAGAGCGCGCGCAAGAGAAGACCGCACGAAAAAGTATTCGGCACACGGCGTGCGGCGGCCGCCGGATAGCTCAGCACAGCGCGGAGGCCGGCGCTCCTAACGCGTAGCAGTGAAAGGGTTAATTTCTTAAAACCAGAACACAATTGTTTTCACATTTCATTTCTCCACATTGGCATTTGATGTAAGGCGTCCTTCAAAGATAAAAAATCTGTGAATGATGTTATTCTCCTCTATATTAGTGACAACCGTATATCCATTTATAAGAATCTAAAATAGAAATTCATTATTTATTTTATACATGTATATAAATTTGTATGAAGTAGCAAGATGATTTTTTTTAGAATAAAAACTTAAAAATAAAACTTCCCTTTAGTGTCATATAACTCTTAATTAACACATATTTGGTCATATCCTAAAATTGTAGAGGTTTCTCCTGCTAATAAATAAATAATTACACCCATGTTAACACGAACAAAATTAAATTTCAAAGAAACTCCAGAATTAAGGTTTACTGTGAAGTCTTCAAGGTTATAAATATGTGCCGTGTCACAAGATTGTGGAACTTGCACAATAACAAAATTGTGTAGTAAAATAATATTAATAATGAGCAGTTTGTCTGAAGGATAGTAGGGCCTACAAAATGAATGCAAGTTCAATTCACAAGTTACAAATGTAACATAAATTTTCTATTACCAAACAGAATTTGCAGGCAATCAATTTCCATCCATATTTAATAGTTTCAGAAGTTCCTATACTTTCAATTAAGATTGCACACATCCTCTGATGATTTGAGAATTTCATAAAATATTAATTGTATGTTTGGTATAATATATGTTACCAATATATAATATTTATACATAGGCCTATAACATATAATGTTATATGTATTTATTAGCACTGAATTGTCTCAAACGAAGGCACTCTATATCATTACTTACAGAACATGTAGGTGGTGGATTTCCATTGATGATCAGTTTCAGACTCAGTATTTACACTTACATCTCCACTAGACTAAGAAAATTTTGTGAAATACATGTATTATACTTACAGATATAATTGTTCAATACAAAAAGGTAAAACAATAAATTTAATAACTTGCAGGCAATGGATTTCCATTCATGATAATAGTTTTAGATGCATCTATCCTTTCATTAGGCCTACATTTATCATCAGTGGCTTGAGAATTCTGTAAAATATTTATTTATTTATCGAATTGCCCAATACACAGAAGGCAATATATATCATTACTTACCAAACATGAAGGTGATGGATTTCAGTCGATCATAGTTTCAGACTCAGTATTTACACTTTCATCTCTACTAGACTAAGAAAATTTTCTGAAATATTAGCATATTTGGTCCAGTACAAGAAGGTAAAATAGATTTAGTTTCTAATAGATCTTGAAGGCAATGGATTTCCATTCATGATAATCATTTCATTTGTTTCATCCTTATTTTGAGAATTCTGTAAAAATATTAATATTCATTTTTACATTGCCCACCACTGAAAAGGAAAACTAATTTAACAAGTCTATTTTCTCAAATAATGTTTGCATTAAAAATTGAAGGAACTGCACCAGTTTTCAATCTCAATGTATTAGCAAGTAAGGTATCTACATTGCCGGAAATTATCACATTGAAAGATTGGACAATAACCAATGCTTCAAAATGCTTCTCACAAAAATAAATATATTTTTGAGATGTTGGGAATTTGCGTGTGTTTTCAGCAGCAATGGAATGCCATCTCTCTCACACTGTAGGATCCTAAACCAAAGAATTTCTTTCTGCAGAATTATGTTGCGTTTCCTACATTCCAAAACTGAATTTCAGTAACTTCATTTCAGTTTTTCCATTTATTTTTCGTTAATAAAACCAATAAAATAAATCAAGTTCACTTCAGAAAATAAAACATTGCATTTATAATAATGTTGCAATGTGAAATATGACAACAAATAATTAAATTTCATATACATTTAAGAAAAACGTACCTGCAATCAGTATGTTTAATTATTACTCACGTATTAAAGATTGAGATTGACAATACTTATTCACATTGTTTTCATAGAGAAAATTACTTAAACTTGGTATTTGAAAATATGCTATTTCTTTCTTTATCGCAATTTTTGCTTCACTATTGCAGCAATTTTTAATGCAGGACTGTAGACTTTGTGATCGAGAACCAATAATTCCTTCCCACTCATTCGCCTCCCACACATTCACGAAATTGGGGCACATTGTTTAATAATTATTAATTACGTAATAATTCTGATTAATTATATAACATTACAATTATAATATAATAAGTATATTATATAACAATTATATTATATAATAATTATATTACATCATAATAATTATTAATATTATAATTGTCAAGAGCCCGCACCGTTAAAAATAATTTTTTTCTTCCGGCGGGCTTCGTGCTTCCCGCGGATTCGCTTTGCTTTGCTGCCATTGGCTGTTTTGAAAGCCTTCGTAGTTTTTTCTATTGCCGCGTGAGGTCGCTGAAGACGAAGGGGTCTGGGTTTTTTTCAAGTAGCAGCCGACGTTTTTGGTACATACCCCCACCACCGGAGTTGAGTCTCCCCCTTGTATACTGCGATTTTTGTAGGAAGAGCTCTCAAGATAACTCAAATCCCATCTTCGCGATGGAATATGTCACGGCATTTCGTATCATTCACAGTCGTTCCGCTAGATTTTGCACGATCGCGACCGTATGAAGCAGTGCTTGCGATCATGCGACTTCTACCGGCAAGACCGAGAAAAGACGCGAAATGCCGTGACATATTCCATCGCGAAGATGGGATTTGAGTTATCTTGAGAGCTCTTCCTACAAAAATCGCAGTATAGACCGGTGAGCCCCTGGGTGAGCCCGCTAGGCGGTAACTAAGGCCCGCAACAGACTATATACACCGAGGAATGCGTTGCGAGAAATGTGCGACCAGAAATGTGGATAGAGGCCGGCGAGGCTGCGTCCACACACTACACAGAGGTTATTCGATGTCTCGAAATGCCTTTATGTGCCACAAGCCGAGAGTGATGGCAGCAGTTTTAGCTATGAGATCATTTGAGAATCCCATTTCTTGTTTTATTAAATGCTCTTATTTAATTTTCACTCGTGATATCCTTGTTTTGTTACAATAATCCTAAACCATTTGGGTAGATTTGTTTCACGAGTTCGAATTACCTAGAGAGAAACAAATCACTACACTGAATACAAATCATTATTTAATGTAAAAAAACAGGAAGTTAAGTGACGTATAAGGGAGAAGTTGTACAGCAGCAAATTTTCTTGAACTCCGTAATCTCTACCACGCTCTGGTTTACTATATTTGTTGGTTGAATAATGAATAGATAATGATCAAATAATTCATAATAAAATTCACAATTAATAAATTCATTCATAAATGCCAATTAAGAAAAGTAATAAATTAATTCAATTCTTTCAAAATACCCTTTCAAGTTTCTTGCTTCAAATTTTTATTTTTATATTATTCATTATGAGCGGGTTTCACACAAATAATAATATCTTCCGTACAAGTTCTTACTTGTTCATTTCCGTTTTAAGAGAAAATTCAAGAAAACAATTAAAAACTGGTAGTTTATCGCATCTTTTACTGCCAAATGTTATAACCTCACTCAGTTCTATGCACTGTTTGGTGTTTTCCTGCGGCAGCGAACGCCCAAATGTCGTATAACAAGTGAAGGAGTAGAAATGTGTCCGAGAAAACTCGCTCGCCGACCGACTCGAGCGAGGAACTCTTTCGCCTCCGCAGAGGCGAACGAGGAAACTCTTTCAGGTGTGTGGGGGTCCATAAGAGTCCCTTGTTTCGATTTTCCACATTTCTCGTCGCACATTTCTGGAAACACATTCCTCGGCGTAGTCTGTTGCGGACACCGTGTAAAGTGTCATTGGCTCTTTTTGTCTTTTCTGCGTATCGTGGAAATACTAGCTCCAGAATACGCTGAAGCCCGATCTAAAGCGCTACGCAAAGGATACAACAAAACCTTGTTGCCCTTTTCCATTTCACAAGCATTCCCAATTTTTTTCGATGCATGCTGGCTTGAAAGGCTCTGAACTCTTTGGTATCTTCGTTTCTATGCTTTCTCTGTGATTCAGTGTGACTGCAGAGTTTACTCTCTGGTGTATAAAGCGTTTTCCTTGGTTCTTTTATCCTTTTATCTCTGGGCGTGAGCGCGTGGAATGCTGTGTAACTTGGTTCAGCGCTGATCAGTTTTTCCACAGGGAATTGATTATCTCGACCAAGGGAAAAGTGTATCAATATGGTAATGTATACATTTAAAGTTTCGAATGAATAATATTAATTACTTTCTTTTTTATTAAGTCAACTTGCCCTAAATCATAATTATACCCTACAACCACGTGTGATTCCGGCAGGAATGGAGGCAATATCTATATCCTTCCGAGTTTATCCAATTTCTTTTGTTTATAATGTGCTTGCGTTGTTTTGCAAGCGCTTAATGCTTATTTTGTAGATTTTGTGAATTCGTGTGGCTATACGGCTGATGAAAGTGTTCTATTGTATTACAAGTGTTCCATTGTATTAGAAGTGCATATGGTTTTTTCCTTCCCTATAGTCTTTCAACAAGGATCCTGAGAAACCTGCGACTGAGCAGCCAACTATTCATCGAATTCGAATTACGTTGACTTCACGTAATGTTCGTAGCTTGGAGAAGGGTAAGAAAACCTTTTTAATGATCAGGATAACTGATTTCTGGAAAAAATTCTGTAACTTTGAAAATCCACGGAAATCGAAATGCAAAATTTATAAGTGGAAGAAGCTGGTTATGTCGAAAAAGACATTGTATTTAATTAGAACCTGAACCCTGGCATGATCCTATGACATTTATAAGGTCTATTGTAGAGGTCTCTATGTAAGCAGAACAGTAATAATTACCACCTAATAAGGAGGTGTAATGAAGTACTGAAGTTTGCATTATTTGGTTACAGTTGGGTGTACGGTACACCTTTCGAGAAGCGATGTGAAATTAATAAAACTTCCCGATAGGCGATTTTCATGGCTCATAAAGTTTTGAGACGTCCTTATAAGCTTTGTCCCCGCCAAATTACTTTCAAAGGCAAGTTTTCTCGCTTCGCTCGCCCGGATCCAAGTCAAGGCGAGGCTCGGGCCTTCGGCCCTCGCGTTCACTATAAACAACCTTGAGTCTATCCACCGCATAATTACCAATTCACTTTTATAAGAAATCACTTCAGTAAGAACTTTTTAAGATGCCTCTAGTATTTAAACAGCGCAGTTGCAAACACGTGAAGATACGCGAAATGCCGGTTTGAACAAAGTGGTACCGTACACTAGACTTTGGCCCATAATTTATTTCGAAATGGCTTCAGTGTTCTGAATTTTCAAGTATGGAAGCTAAAATTTGATTTGATTAGATTTCCTTGCAATGAGCTAAATCAAAAGAAGTCTATCTCAATATTTTTAACATAAAACAAATGATAGACCTTCATTCCCATATTCATACTCTAATCCTAACTACCATCCCACACACTGCAGATATGCAAATTATCCACAAGGATTGTGGAACTTGCCTTCTGCATGCAAATTGCTCAAAGATAATACCATTGTGTCGTAGACTTCTAATATTAAATTGATTTTGATAGCAATAGTCTTCTCAAACTTTATTAGGAGGCAAACAGACCGCCAAAAGAAAAGAAAGACCTAGCAGGGAAATACTGTAAGGGCCATTTCTACCAACAGGGTATATACCATGGTCTCCGTATCTGTGGGGTTGTTATCCTTCTGGTATAAGCATCTCTTGCATTCTACAACTAAGTTACACCAGTGGCATAACTATCCCTTGCATGGAACACTGTAGCAATAGTTGGCAGTACTGAAGCACGACATTGCAATGCTTTCTGGGTATTATCGACGTTCCGTGGATAATATTTCAGCAGAGCACGCCGGCTTGTCTCGGGAGTGCAAATTGCGGAGCCATGAACATATACGAAGACACCCGAGCGATCGGAGAGCTTGAGCTTGCACCACAGGTGTCGAATTGAGCCTTGTGCTCTCTCGAGACAACTTATTTACATTAAAATAGCCCAATTAGCAAATAAATTAATGTATTTTACTGGCATTTTAATTAACTGTTTATTATACATTATACATATTTAAATAATCATGTTTTATTTTCAAAATATATTTATTAATATCTGAGGAAAAAATATTTTACTTTTGGTATTGCCTATCAGTCCAAAATAAATTAAAAATAACAAAAATTTTTTTATTCTGAAAGTAATGACTAGTCTAAAATGCTACCATAATTATATTAATCTACAATCTCTTATCAGGTTCCTAAATTATTACTTTAATTGATTGAAAATTGTAAGATGGAGCTTTTTAAATATGGGAGAATGTAAGGAAAATGAATTACTGGGAAAGAGAAAATGAAAATTTAAGATTGTTCATACACAGTTTATTAATAAAGTTTTTCTTTAAAATTGCCCAGAAGCATACATTGCACCTTCAACATCTTTTTTCTTTTATTGACTTGACTATGCAAAATTACTACCCAAACAAGACTATGCAAAATTAAAATTGTCTTGTTTTTTATGAAGTGTAACACTCTTCACTTTTCATTCTTGGATTCTTTTTTTTATGTATTTTAAATCTTTACATCACATGTTTTACACATTCTTCTTTTCTAATAATAAAGTTGTCTCTATAGATGTTTAGTTTCACAAGGTGATAGAAAGTCTTTGCATCACCATCCAACAGTATTGTTGTATATCTAAAATTGTGACAGGACCCTCTTCCTCAATTTCTCAATTGCAGCTACCTCCTTTGCATTTGAAGATCCGTTAAAATTATGACACTCACCACTTACATCATGAATTTCTTTCAATTTTTTATATTCACAGCTTTTTTTTCTTGTAATTTGCTCTTGTTCTTTTCACAAGTGCCACAGTATTTTGTCAAAGCATGAAAATCAGTAACAAGACCAGTCAAGGTATCGATAACAATTCCCATTCCATAATGAGATGTATCGTCTGTGCCATGTTCCATCGTACAATACTGATGAATTTATAACTTCATCACTAACTGAATCTAGTACATCTGTGTAAGCTTCGTGTATGGCTGTGTATGAAAGCCTCAAAATTTCCTCTTTTCATTTTTGCATTATTTTTAATAACAGCAAGAACACGTGAATTGTAAGTTGAAACATTCATTGATGGTAAACCAATTACCATTGAAACTGCTCTATTGCTGAATGGCCCCTACCTATTTGCAAAGAAGCATCTACAATTTTCCTATTCACTTCATATGGTGGCCTAGTACAAAATGAGGTTACAGTAACACGAGGGCTAGTTGAAAGTTTATTTATCACTTGTTCACAATTATTACTACACTTGCTCACTAACTGATGAGCAGATGACATTGATTGTTTTATTTCAGTGCATAGGAAATTTGAGGATCCACAGACAGCACTCACACACATCCTTTAAGTAAATGTTCCCAAACACACTTGTGAAAATGCAAGTGCAATTCTCTTCTTCAGATATTTCACTGTTCAGCAGGAAAAACTTCAGTGAACTTGGAAAAAATGTTTGCACTGGCTGATGGTGTGACTGGTGTGATTTTGTCAGATAATGAACAATGTTTGACATCTGATTCTAAAAGTTTCTTCTTTCTCAGCACTAGCACTTGACTGCAATCTCCTGGTTCTTCTTTACAAAAGCTGCATTTTTATTACCAGTGCACTCCTTTGCACCAAAATAAATATAACCTAAACTAGCCAACGGAAAATAAATTGAGAATATTAAATATTTATTACACAACACGTACCAATTAACTAAGTTACAGAAAAGTTGGAATAAAGTAACTAATGAGACCTATAGTTTGGAATTGTTCTTGTAAAACGAAAGTTAACAACAAATCTTGCTAATTGTATTAACAACCACTTTAAATTAGAAAAATTAAATTTCTGACGGATTTCGAATGAAAGTTTTGCGCCATGGAAGTCCGATCGGCTCTGCTTCAATAGATCAGCTGTAAACCACTGCTGACCACTGCCGCCATTTGCAGGTTTCGACCTGGGTTAAGCATGGGATAAGGTCCTAACCTAAGGCCGAGTGGTAGGGTTAAGAAATTCCAGTAGTTGTACCATCAGAAGGTGATAACCCGTAATTGTAGAAAGCACGAAGGAGCGCTGTACCCAGAACAACGTTATTCTGTCATATATACCACAATTGTAAAAACAGTCCTAAGAAGGAAAGTGCCCTCAAGCATAATTTATTTGTTTAGTACAATAATTCTGTGAAACAATTTTTTTTTCCCTGGTTTTTAGTTGATCACATTCACTGATGTCTATTTAAAATTTAATTTTTCTTTGCCTTATCCTTGGAACTTTTGCAATGGATTTTATTTGATGTTTAAAACTATTTTCTTCTTAAAATGTTTTTGAAAAAAATATTCTTGTTAATTTTTCAAGTAATTTCTTTTGCTGTTTGCTTCATGAACATTTTCCACAAGGAGGAATAAGCAATTTTAATGCATTGACTGCCTTAATTATGTCAAATTTATTTTCATATATTTGAAAGATGTCTAAAATTTACATACCTATCTGTTATTTTGAAATGTGAATCAGGTTTCACCATGTGGCCGGAGAAATTAACAATTTATTTGGGGCTTTACGATGAATATGTAATTCAATAATGTTATCGAGGTTATGTTTGTTTTGAAACTTGAAGGTAATTTTCTATATTAGTAAAAGAAACTATTAATTTTTTCCCTCCAATACCGCTATTGTATATTTATGTAGGTCAAGAATTCTGATCTGTTCAAGGGGCCATAGTGAATATTGCTCCATAAACAGTGACACAGCGTACAGCATGGATAATACACTGCAATTTATTTACAATGTCCTGTGACAGGTCATCAGCTGTTATGGTGTCCAATCGGGAGCTTACACGTCACTGGTGACATTCAACCTTCCAATTGGATAACACTGTAATACCTGATTTACATCAGAGGTAGCTCTAAATAAATCCAAGTATAATATTGAGTGTGAAGTACATCAATCAATGATGCACGTGGTGATCAATGTGTTAAATATTGAATTTTTAAAGACCTTTTTTGAAGTAGTGACATACATTGAATTACCTGTTAATACTTCAAATCATACTGTTATTAACAAAAATGGTGTATTATTATCGTGTAGAAATGGTTAAAATATTGATTTTTGAGGAGATTGAAAGTGTTAAAATTAAAAATTGAAATCTCAAAGCAAAGGTGAACAAAGATATAAGAGAATTTAGATACCTCTGAAAATGAACACATACTGGACACTTTATACTGTCCTTCAAGAAAGCATTCGGCGTAACTTAATCTATCTAGAGTGCCATTTCTAATTTACTGAAATGTCTTTATTTCAATACCAGAATGACACAACTAATTTTTAACAAACACAAATTGATGGAAAATTAGGCAGTCTCTGGCCATGCGAGGTGTGTCAGTAGTTTAAATACAATCCCAGGGGAAAAAACAAAAAATAATGAAACAGTTTCGATTTTGATCAAAAAATTTAAATCCTGGTTTTTTAGAAAAAGGAACGTTCACCCAAGAGGGTACTATTTATATATACTGGTTTATGTTAATCCACAATTTCTTACATCTGTTGTTACAACTATTCTCTTGCTCAGTCTGTACTGCTTACAACACACCTTTGTCAAGCAATGAGAAAGAAAGAAGCTTCAGTATTCATATGTGCCATTTCAGAGCAGCCAATTTTTGCTGTGCCTGGTCTCCATTGCCCTGATGGCACTATTTTTGCAACTGGAGGCCACCAATACAAATAGTCACATAATGGTGCATTGGATTCAGACTAGGAATTTACCAATTGCTTGATTGTGGTAGTGATATAGAGGAACGCTCTCAGTGAGGCCTCTGAATACTCTTTGATGTGTCTCTAGGTTTGTCCATCAAGAATCCTATGTTCTAAGTCAAATGATGAGTTTCCATTGGTCAAATAATAGCAGCAAACCCCATAGTTCTTGTATAAATGATACAGGGCTGCACACTAATATGAACGTTTTTTTAAATAGTTCAATATCAAAACGTATTTTTGAAGGGTTGTATGCAAGACATTGTAGTTTAGGTCTTTGGGTGGTTAAACAGTCTTATTGTAGCACCTCCTTTTCTGTCTTGGCATTGTCATTAGACCCACATTTTCAATGTGAATAGTTTGAATTCCAATCTGGATGTCTGGAGCCAAAATGATTTTTTGAAATGTGTTCACTAGATATTGCTCTTAAGTATTTAAAAAATTATTTTGTAATAATCAAGCATCTTTTTAACATGCCATCTCTGATCGCAGTTTGAAAGACACTAAATTAATGTATTTTCAATGTATGGATCCAAGGGTTTTAGAAAATTCTTTCAATTTTCTTGTATAAATTGGTGTTTTTTGAGTTTTGAGTTCAAATCTTTCAGTAAAGTTTCATGAAGAAAATCTATTTTTTAAGGTAGTATGTTCGTTATATCGACCACGGTGAAATACCCCCAAAAAGTATTTTAAATGAAAGTAAAATCGCTGTTCTTCAAGTTAGTGAGAAGAAACTAGCCCCTTACCGGCCTAATTTTTGAATAAATTAAGTTTTAATTAGCACAGGCTCTTATGGAGAAACTTTCGCGGGCATAGGTTTTTCCAAGATACCGGAGAAGTTATACGGTGAAAACTCGCTTTTTTTTTATTCAGTACATAGTAAATTTTTTGAGGAATCAGATGGTATTTAATTTAACCCACCTCACGGGCCATTCTGAGGAGTAATTAATAAAAAACTACCGTGAAATTCATGGCAGCCGGAAGTGACGTTTCTCAGCCGACGAGGTTCGCGTCGCAAATCATGCTATTGACAGCACTGTTTCTCTTCGGGAATGATCGGAATTCAAATTTTGTATTCACGTCAAAACATTAGTCCATTAGTAATTCTGATAAAGAAAGGCGAATAATTTAATTGCTAACTGAAATTATTACCGATACTCTGAGTGAAGCCGAAGACACCCGAAAATATTTTAGTTGTGCCAAATTATGAAAATGAAAAATCATACGAGATACTAATTTTAATTTCGAACATTGTTTTTCTAAATCAATACTTTCAAATACCTCTTTTAAATATTTCAAAATCATTGTTTTATTATTCCATTAACAGTTACAAGCAGCTATTGTTAATTAACTGATGGAATAAATGATTGAGTATTTGACTAGCGACTGGCTCGAACATTCTACCTTAACTTTATTTCAACAATTTTGGAGCATTTAGTCAGAAAATAGAAAGTGAGTATAGTAATTCAAAAATATTTCAGTTCTCATAGGTGCATTGAAAGTATCAACGCTTGTATCTTTGTAGAAACCTTCCAGAGTATTGTGAAGAAATCTGGCTAAGAGTGGTGCCAGTTGATTTGCCTTGTCAAGGTTAACAAAAAAACTGTTAAACACTTCTGTAGGTGACAAGTCATCAAAAACTTGTTTTAGTTGCTTACAAATCTCCAAAATATGTTTTTGAGAAATCTTTTATCTTCTGGATAGATCTGTTAAACAATGTGTAGTCCTCCACGTGGTGATTGAGGTGAGTCAAGTGACACCTCTGGTCTCATTTGGTGTCTAATCACTAGGGAGCGGATTTCTATGATTGTGCATGTTTTTGTGCATTGCTTCAGGACATAGCTAAGTGAAATTTCTTGACATTTGATTAGAATTGGGAGCTATATAAATTAATATATTGGTGCATTTTGGGCCAATTTTTACTGTTACAGTGCATATTTGTGTAATTATGGGTGCATATTTTGTTTAAGATGAGACTTAGCTCTAATAAGTTTAACGTGTTCATAGAATCTACTTATTTGTGAGCATTCATTGATTAGAAAAAGCTTGTCAGAAATTGCCTTTTTCTTCTTTTCTATAGATGATTAAATTCTTGTGCAAATGTAGGATATTTCTTGAGGTCATATTTATTTATTGGCAAACAAGTTAAAGACCATCTACATTGTACATGTTTCCTTCAGTTATTTCTTCCGAGAAGTAAGCTAGGTTATGTTTGCGCAAAATATATATTTTAATTCCAAGCATGCTTCTCCTGAATTTTATCAAGAAAGGTTTTTTCAGCAAATGAAATATTTTTAAAAGCACATTTCAAGGTTTTTTAGGGCATAAAAATCTTCTTCCTACTAATCATGGATAGGATCTAACTGTAAGTAATGGACAGATGTATGTTACTTTATTACTACATAAGGATTAATTTATGCTTCTGGATCTGTAAAAAAAAAATCCAATTTTTTTGAGGCGGGGGGGAAGATTATTCTTCTTAAATCTCTCATCTTTTGAGGAACAAATAAAGAATTAATCGATTTTGAATTAGTAATTGCTTTTTGAAAACTAGTTTGGGTTGCAGATAATCTAAATGTTCCTTTTATAAGAAAAAGTTAAAGAAAAGCAGTTTTGAAGTGCAAGAACATTCAAACAATGTGTCAGTACATCACGTAGACTAATTTACCTCGCAGATAAATGCTTGAATGGCAATAGGGAGAGTCCTTAAAGTTATTCTCATGTGCATTGTCGAGAAGATCCACAACACTTAACCTGAAGTCATGGGATGCACTTCTTTTGCATTGAATAAATGGCCCCATTCGTTTTAAAAAGAGAAAGCTAATGTAGGTCCATAAAGGAGAACATAACCTTTTTGGTGCTAAATCCAAGGGAATGAACAGCTCATCTCCTCACAACCAGAGGGAATTTCTTGAGTGAAGCTTACTGATATTTTTTCCCACATATTTTTCTCTTGAAATTCTAGAGAAACAACTTCATTTCAATATTGCTCAAACCTCAATAAAAAAAAACACTGCATTGGGCAGTACACAACAGAGCAGTGGAGATCATACGTGACTGCTGGAAGTTTTCCTGGTGATTTTTCTTTCTTTGCTAATGTTTTCTTACCACACTAAATAATTTATCATATTTTTGTACGTCTTCATAAGTACTTGTGAAGCCCATACCCTGGATTTTTGAAGCTCATCCCTTGTACACACACTCGCATCCTCTATAGCAAAATTATGCCCATGCAACAAATATTAAATTATCTTTCAGAAAAGAAATGTACAATGTGTTTATAGCTGAATTTTAATGGAATGTTTTGTATTCACCAAACACATTGTTAAATCTGTAAAGAGTACTATAGCATTGTTGGGTGCCAAACCTGCACTCTGTCAATCACAGCTCCAGATTACATAGAAACGTTTTAGTTGCAGCAATAGAAAATGTTATTTGTGTGGTAGTGGGGTCTCGTATGCAGTGTGACATCACAATGACTCGAGAACAAAATGTTGCAACAGTGAATTGGAACGAAGGAGGTTGATTGCCATGCTTTATTAATGCAAACTTAGTTTTCATTTCGATTTCCGTTAAGATTTTGTGTGTTTGTATTTCACCTCAGCAATTTGTAAATCTGTTAAATTAACTATCTTTAAAAGAAAAAAAATATTGTTCTGGTTACCATTTTCATTCTGTACTTTTTCTTGTGTGTTCTCTTAAACATATTTTATTTTTAAAATATTAATTAATTCAACTTCCTTTGTTAAAGTTTGCTCTGATCTCATTGTTGGAGCCAAGAAACAGAAGCTTCGTGTGAAGGGACCTGTGCGAATGCCAACTAAAGTGCTTCGTATAACAACAAGGAAGACACCTTGTGGTGAAGGATCTAAAACCTGGGACCGCTTTCAAATGAGAATACATAAGCGTGTGATTGATTTATTCAGTCCATCAGAAATAGTGAAGCAGATTGTATCCTTCAAAACTTGTGGATGATTTGTCTGTGTGTGGGCGGGGCAGGCATGGGGACATGTCTGTGTAGACTGTGGTAATGTGCATGTGTGTGTGTGTGGGGTGTTTTTGGGGGTGGGTATGTGTGTGGTGTGTGGAGGCGTTGCTTTACTGCCTCCTGGAAATTTGGCCTTATTGATGGTGTATTGGGCATTTATTAAACTGGGATTTTAATATTTGGGATGTTAATCATTTGGTTCCTACCACACAAAGAATTCATCTAAAAAAAATTAAAGGTCTCAATTTTGATTGTTTCCTCCCCCATAAGAACAAGTTGTGTTCATCTAATCAGTTTTATGTGGCTGAAAATTCTTATTATTTAGCAGGATTTTATTATTTGTAGAATAGTTATTGTGAGAGTGCCTTGTAGCTATTTATGTGATATGGAAGAAACCGTTTCTGCTGGTATTTTACTAGAAGGCTAGTAAAACAAAGGGAACTATGTTCAAAAATTGAGGAACAAAGACATTATGTTACGTAATAGGGGAGGGGTTAAAGTGTAAATCCCAGCTTGCATTAATGGTTATAGGAGTTGTTTAAATGACACAGAATTAAATTTTTAAAGGTGCAATTTTAGTGTATTTAAATTTATCTTTAAAGTGATTTCCATTTCAAATGCTTGATCTTTGATCATCAAACTAGTAATTTTCGATATGCTAATTATAAACAAACAGAATAATTGGAAACGAAAAATATAGGGCTTTGTTTTAAGGAAAAATCGTGAACATTGCTAAAGAACAACTTCCTTTGAATCAAAAACCCTTTAGTGTTTCTAAAATAGTTTTTTAATTTTCAAAATGAGAGGTTTTAATTAGAATCGCTACCATATTTAAAAATCTTACCTTCTATTTGAGAGGGAAATTTTGCAATGCCTCTTGGGCATTGTATAATATGAAGTATCCCAAAACATTCTGACTTTCAGGAACAAAATTTTCTACTCACTTCCTAGGGACCATTGGAACAGCACTAATGTGCTGTGTGTTATATTAAATCAGAAGTTTTTTTTCGTTTGTTTGAGAAAACATAAGATAGCCTTGATTACCTGATGCCTATAACATACAAATAAAAAAGTGTCGAGAATATTTTAGAAAGAATTACGTGGATTCCTCGTGCCAGTTTATATTCCTTAATATATATTCAGACTTCCATCAGTATAGAACCTGGTGTGGAAGTGGAAGTCACAATTGCTGATGAATGAACATGTTTGCAAGATAATGTGAAGAAAAAAAAATAAAAATTTCTGATATTAGTTTCTTTATTATATTTCACCTGCCTGTCTCATATACCTGCTCTCAAACAATCCTTATCATGCACCAGCAAGATGTAAGAAAAGAACCATCGCTTATGTTATGGATTGGAATAATTTGGAGTGTTTTTTGAGAATGTGTTATTTTATAAATTGCATTCATTTCAAGCAGGAATTACACCAAAAAACGTTTTTTAATTGTACATTACCTTTTCTAAAGTGCAACATTTTTAGAATTTTTTGTGTAAGGCAAAATCTTTATCTCCAATTTGTAGTTATGAAATGTTACCTTTTTCAAAAATAGTTTGCTGGAAATGAGGCCTCCATTATTTTACTGAAGGAAAAAATTTGCTGCCGGTTTTTGAGAATTTTCAAAATAGCTCGTACTAAAGAAAATTACAAAAAGTGTACTCATGTTTTCGGAAAAATTGTTCATGACCTTATATCAAAATTTTAATTAAAGAAATATTCTCCAGTTTTGCAATTTTCCAAGAACCGGCGTTTTCAACATAAATGAAAACCACCTCAAGCATCCTTCACGCCAGGGCTCATCACATTTACGCTCCGTAGAGGCATGGCCGATTGCTCCCGGCTCTCACACGCAGCACTCACCGTGCTGGATACTAGGATTGACATGAAATTTCACCAGCTGGTAGAACACCATGCAAAACCTATATACGCAAATTTTGAAGTGCTATGGAATATAACTTGTTTTACAGGCATTTTGTGTCAGGATCATTCGTGAGGTGCGTCAAGCTGGAACAGCCATGTCAGCTCACCGGAATGAAACATGCCTAATGATTTATTGCTAATTAATTGCCACAATTTCGAATTAATTGCCACGTATCTTCAGGGCGAAAACGGGTGTGCGCTGGCTTGACACGACGCCAGCACACATCAGTGAAATTCGGGTCGCAGGCCCACGGAAACTCAGGTAATTTATTGCTAATTAATTGCAACAATTTCGAATTAATTGCCGCGTATCTTCAGGGCGAAAACGGAACTGAGCTGGCTTGACAAGAATGTTTCAGTTTTTAACAATTTTTTCTCATAAACAGCAACGGCAATTAATTTGTGTTTATTATAAAAAGTTAGTATTTAATGTGTATTAATATGTTCTTGGTTTGGTTCGATTGTGCTCGTTCGTTCTGTCTACAAACGTATTTGAATATCTGGCATGGTTGAATATGCTTCAGTTTTTAACAATTATTTTTCCTTAAACGGCAATGGCAATTAATTCGTGTTTGTGGTAAACAATTAGAATTTTATGTGTGTTAATTGTGTTCTCGGTTTGGTTCGATTGTGCTCGTTAGTTCTCTCTACAAACGTATTTGAATATCTGTCATGGTTGAATATGTTTGTTTTTAATAATTATTTTTCCATAAACGGCAACGGTAATTAATTTGTGTTTGTTGTAATAAATTAGTATATAATGTGTATTAATTATGTTTTTGGTTTGGTTCCATTGTGCTCGTTGGTTCTCTCTACAAACGTATTTGAATATCTGGCATGGTTGAATATATTTCAGTCAAAAGTTTACCTTCCAACAAAATTTGTCCTCCATAGTGGATTCTTTCTTTAAGATCGTGTATATTTTTTGAAATGTTTATTCGTTTTCGCGCAATATTTTGTGCAATATGCGGTTTAAAAAATTACAAAAAAAGATTTTCTCGAAAAAGGTTAAAAGGTTTTTCTTTAAACTTTTGATAGGGGTTGTGCTAAATGTACTTAATGAGATGACAAATGCCATATTGCTCTACATTTTTTATATTTTCAAAAGTGCAAAATAATTATGTTTTTGACTTCTCTGACTCATCTTCGCTCACGCAAGAGGCTATATTGCGATTTTTCTAAGAGCGACCCTCAAGGCCATTCAAATCCCATCTTCGCGATGGAATATGTCACGGCATTTCGCGTCTTTCTCAGTCGTTCCGCTAGATTTCGCACGATCGCGACCGTATGAAGAAGTGCTTGCGATCATGCGACTTCTACCGGCAAGACCGAGAAAAGACGCGAAATGCCGTATCATATTCCATCGCGAAGATGGGATTTGAGTGGCCTTAAGGGTCGCTCTTAGAAAAATGGCATTATAGAGATCGCGCGCTTAATGGACACCCACCCACCCCACAGTGCAGATGTATCCCTTGCTGTCTTTTGTTTGCACTCGCTTGGGTGCGGCCTTTCAGAGCAGTGAGACACGCCGGATGTCTTAACAGACGGGCCGGCTACCGACCGTGACCTGCCCTGCCCAGACGCGACGTGCGAAAATATAAAGAAACATCGGAGCCACGCCGTCGCAGCCTCTCTTGCGTCTTGCTTTGTGGCCACCGCCCCTTGCGATGGCTCCTTGGGCGACAACCTTCCAAGAGGAAGCGACTGCACCCACACAGGGCGCAGAGCTGTTCTCAGGAAGAGCTCCGTAAAGTTAGAATCGCAAAGTTGTGAAAAAAAAATTGAAATTAATATCCCAATTTGTCGCTAATTGTTAAAAACTGAAACATATTCAACCATGCCAGATTTTCAAATACGTTTGTAGAGAGAACCAACGAGCACAATCGAACCGAACCAAGAACATAATTAATACACATTATATACTAATTTATTACAACAAACACAAATTAATTGCCGTTTATGGAAAAATAATTGTTAAAAACTGAAACATTCAACCATGCCAGATATTCAAGTACGTTTGTAGACGGAACGAACGAGAACAATCAAAACCAAACCAAGAACATAATTAATACACATACTAATTGTTTACCACAACCACGAATTAATTGCCATTGCCGTTTATGGAAAAATCGTTAATAACTGGAACATATTCAACCATGCCAGATATTCAAATACGTTTGTAGAGAGAAACAACGAGCACAATCGAACCAAACCAAGAACATAATTAATACACATTAAATACTAACTTTTTATAATAAGCACAAATTAGTTGCTGTTTATGAGGAAAAATTGTTAAAAACTGAAACATTCGCGTCTAGCCAGCTCACACCCGTTTTCGCCCTGAAGATACGCGGCAATTAATTCGAAGTTGTGGCAATTAAATAGCAATAAATTATCTGAGTGTTTCCGTGGACCTGCGACCCGAATTTCACTGATGTGTGTGCTGGCGTTCGCGTCAACCCAGTCAGACCCGTTTTCGCACTGAGGATACTTGGCAATTCGAAATTGTGGCAATTAATTGGCAATATTATATGTGAGTTTCCGTGGGCCTGCGACCCGAATTTCACTGTGTGTGTGCTGGCGTCGCGTCAAGCCAGCTCACACCCATTTTCGCACTGAAGATACGTGGCAATTAATTAGCAATAAATCATTAGAAATGTTTCATTACGGCGAGCTGACATGGCTGTTCCAGCTTGACGCATCTCCTTTCGTGACCGCGCTTCCCGCAACGGGCGAGCCGTTGCTTCGGCAGTGCTATAGAGGAACGTTACGCGGCGTCTATCAGCTGGTATCAGATTTCCAAGCGCGTTGGTTTAAGAATTCATATTTATCTTTTCTTTATCTGTTTATTATTTATATTTAATTATTTACTGATTTGTTGTGCGTTTATGTATTTATTAATAAGTATTGTCTGATTAATTAAACCACATTGTTATCTTTAAATCCTGTAAATAATGTCAGTATGCAATTAATTATTGCATTCGAATTACGTATGTGTTCTCGTCCATCTGAACCTGCAAAGTAAACACCCGTTTTTGGCACCCCGCCTGCCCTCCAAGTAACTGAGACCTTGGCGACAGGCTGATAGTGCAGGCGCGGTGTGTGAGGACGGCCGCAGAACCAGCGGCGAGCAGCGATTTCCGCCCTTCCACAGTCGGTAAGGTCAAGAAAGGTCTCGATACTAATTATCGCAAAACACTACTTGCAATGCTTCATAGCACGTTAAAAATATGTAGGTGTTTTGAAAGGTGCTGAAAAAAGCTGGTAAAATCTCAAGTCAGAGTATCCAGCATGGTGAGTGTTGCGTGTCAGCGGGCGGCCGGGGCCCAGTGGGAGCACTATGGAAAATTAAGTGTCAAACGCCGGGGTATGAGAAATTCAACGGTGGCGTTTAGCGCTCAACACCAAAGACATGGTAATAGTATACTGTGAAGGTGCCGCGGGCCTGATTTGCCCAGTCCGCGAAACTACCATTGGGTGAGTTCGTTCCCCTATCAATTAACCTCTATTTTGCAACATGCTTTGCCAATTTGAGGGCTGCCCGGCCGCTTTCTTTGGCTCATGCCCGCACACGCACACACACTTATCATTTAGTATTTCCTTTTTATTTAAAATTAATTTCACACATGCTAGGAAATTTACATGAATTTTACCTTTTTTTAAAAAATAAGTCATTGTTGAATTGAACTTGGGTCATTTACAAACTTATTGAAAATTTGGGTACATTAATTGGCCGAAAATTACTTAATTACTACAATGTTTCTAACTATTACAAAATGTTAGTCTTCTCTCTTCTTACTTCATTGATGCTAATTATTATAATGTCTTTGCTGACACATACCCTTTTTATATCCGCGTAGTCTTACTTAGATGCAGCCATGAAATCGAGCGTTGACACGGTTTTACACCTTGGAGAACCGCCCTGACGCTCGTCATCTGCACCTAGTCGCGCGGCGAACAGCCGCGGCCGACCTCTGCTGTGATGGCCGGTGGTCAGGATGCTCAGGCTCCAACTGTAGTTGCTATTCGTTCCGCCACACACACATCAATTTGCGTTTCGTCCGCCCACACCACGGTGCAATAAGTCTAATTCGCAGATTATTAGTCTAGACGTCGCGTTTATCGAGGGCGCAAAATACATTATCTATTGTAGTGGCACATTGATAGTTCTATTCGCAATCCCTTCAACTGCCGTCGCCTCCCTCACACTTTAGCTTGGGATAAAATTTAGCCAAACATTTTTTTGTTTTGTTTACAAATCTCCAGAAAACTAGTTCTCTCCGAAAATGTTTTTCCGTCTGTCTTTTTGCGCCATCTCCCCTCACGCGCTCAGCTACTCTATCCAGACTTCGACTCCGCCCTCTCTCGTTCTCGTCCAATACTCGTTACTCTTTCTTATCGTCATTTTAACATTGTTATTGG